>JAJOZX010003245.1:0-32500 GCA_023014485.1 Bathynomus jamesi
AATAATTTTGTTTTCTTTGGATATTTTATTCTTTTTGTAACAGTAACAAAATTTGAAACTAAAACTCAATTATTAGTAATTAACTAATTTTTTATGCGTTTCAGAAATTTTGTTTCTAGACAATCTTTTTTCCCGAATCTGGGCGTCTTTCCTACTTGGGACATTCAAGCCAATCCACCAACAAAAGGTGCCATGATGAAGTTATTTCTTAGAAAATGCAATTATGATCTGTGTCCCACACTCTCAAAATCTCTGGTTAGAATGTCAACATCTTAATCTATTTTTGAGTTGTATATCCTCACTTTTTTATAGTACTGTAAACTGAAAATAGCCTACTTTGCATACCAGCTATTTGGACTACCCACGTTAGTTAATTTTAACTCATCCATTTGAGAGTGTAGAATAACTTGATACAGGAAACAAACTTTTGAAAACGTTATTAAAGAATTCGGTTACAACAATAACGTATCCTGAATCCTCATTAAAAATTACCCCGGAAAACTATCATCTCATGTAGTGCAGATTGAGTTAATATTAATTTCATAATAAGGCTGGCGTTTTTATTTGGGTAAGTCTTGTTTAATTAAGTTTATTTTTGGCTACTTTTGCAGTGCTTCATTTGGTTTCTGGCTACTGTTTCTTTGAATCTTTCGTTCAGTTTGAAGCTGAATTTGTTTGAGCATGACGCACCATTTCCTTAAGGCGATTGCCGATTTGTACCCTCCAAATAAGGTATGTAAACGAGTAATAGGTTAGGTTAGGTAAGGTTAAGTTGGTAAGGTTAGGTTAGGTTAGGTTTTATAATAATAACACCACAATACATTTTTCTGGTTGTATTTAATGTGCTTTATTCAAATCTGACCTTCATTTCTTGAGCAAATGAACAGAACTTATGAAAACTTGATTGTTTCATAACTTCGTTTTGGTTCATTTGCACAAAAAGTGAAGGTCAGATTTGAACAAAGCACATCAAATACTACCAGAAAAATTTATTGTGGTGTTCGAACTGCTCCGGGTCCTTTGCCGAATAATTGCCGAAAATATTTTGGGAGCAAGTGTAATTTACATCCCCCTGTGGTGCCAAGTGTAGTTTACGTTCTCCTACATTATCCTAGTGTAGTTTGCGTTCCCCAACTTTGTCCGCGTATACCTAATCAAATAAAACGTTAAAACTAACGAAAATATTACGACTTAACCTAACCAATCGTCAATTTATAATATATATATATATATATATTATACGGGGTGTGTATATATATATATACGGGGCTCCAATAAACCTTAGCCCCCCCCCGCCCATGGCCTAAACCATTAAAGGTACAGTAAAACTAAACATACCTTACAAAAGAGAATTTAATCATCGGAGACAGCTAAATGCATGAAATCATCTACAGGGTGGGCCGTAAGTTTCCATACATAGGAAAATTTAAACGTGCGTCGGTATTTGGATCAGCAGTTTCCGGATGCTTGGATTGGTCGGCGTGGTGGTCCTGTGGAGTGGCCTCCCAGATCCCCAGATCTCACCCCCCTTGATTTCTATCTTTGGGGGCACTTGAAGGCCATGGTGTATCAGGAAAAGATACGAGACATAAATCATCTAAAGGAACGTATCACCAACGCCATTACAAGCATAACGTCAACTGTGCTAATGCGTGTTCATCAACAGTGGGAACACGTATTGAAATGTGTTTTCAAAACAATGGCAACCATGTAGAGCATATTATATAAATAAAAATGGTTGTCCATAAAAAAATGTTTATTTTTCCTATGTATGGAAACTTACGGCCCACCCTGTACATCCCAATCTTCAAGATAATGGGCAAACCACATTCTGTCATCGATGTTAAGTTGAGTTTTTCTTGGCTTTGGAAGTTCATGCCAAGGCTTTAAACCTTGCCTATGACGGCACAGTCGAATGATCTCACCACTAACGATCTTTCCTCTCAACACTTCGATCTCTCTAGAAAGTTTAGCACAGCTGTTTTTCCGCTTACGCGTACCGCTTTCAATGATGTCCTTTGTTTCCTGAGAGAGTGGCAAATTTGGTTGTATCCATTTCACATTCATCCAAAGTTTTATTCCAATTTCTTTTGACGAAGTCCTCACTTCTTCGCAACTTTTTGGCAACCCATGAACGTGTTATAAAGGTGGCTCCAGCATCAAGAGCTTCCCGAAATGTTATTGCTCGTATGCGATCTATCACACGTTGCCTCTCCGAATCACCAATTAATTGAGAAGCCATTATATTATCACTTTATCAGCTAGAGTAAATTTAATACCTGCAATAAATAAAGAATTTTATATATTTTTATAATCACTAAAAACTATTTCGATATAAGTAAACATGTAAGCTGCAAATGGGGGGAGGGGGGCTAAGGTTTTTGGAACCCCTTATATATATATATATATATATATATATACAGGGTGGGGCACGGGAATCAAGTGTTTTTTGAATAGCTAGAAATCGGCCATTAGGAATGGGAGGGGCGTGCGGTAGGTAGCATTCCATTCCTGGGTTCATAGCATTTAACTTTAACTAACACTCACCTTTATCTTTCAGGTGCCATCATGGAGCAGTGGACGTTAGAACACCGCATGTTCGCGTATGATCATTTTGTTAGGAGTGGCGAGTCAGTGACAGCAGTTCAGCGTGCGTTTCGCCGCAGATTCAACATTCATCGAAATGACTCTGTTCCCGCTCGTGACACAATCTTACGTTGGGTTAACAATCTTCGAACAGGAGGCTCAATAATGAAAACAAAACCGAAGGGGCCGCAACGCACTGTGCGTACTCCAGAGAACGTTGAAAGGGTCAGACAAGCGATGTTGCAAAGCCCAGGCCGCTCTGCTCGGAGACATTCAGTTGCACTCGGAATCAGCAATCGTACTGTTAGACGGATTTTGCATGAAGAATTACATTTTCACCCATACAAGTTAGCGATGGTGCAGGAATTGAATGTAAACGATTGCCCCCAACGACTGAATTTTGCACAGGAAATGCTTGCACTTTATGAGCAGAATGAAAACATGATGGTGGTAATGAGTGATGAAGCCCATTTCCACCTTAATGGGGCCGTCAACAATCAAAACTGTCGGTATTGGGCTGCTGAAAATCCGCGACAACTCCATGAAAAACCGCTGCATAGCCCTAAGGTTACAGTTTGGTGCGCGGTGGGAAAGTTTGGCGTCATCGGTCCCTATTTCTTCGAACAAAATGGGGTTACCGTTACCATAACATCTGGGCGTTACATTGAGATGGTGAACACCTTTTTCATCCCTGAGTTACGAAGAAGGCGTATTGCTCGTCGACATTTGTGGTTTCAGCAAGATGGGGCCACGCCACACACCGCCAGAGCGTCAATGGCTGTTCTTCGCCCCCTGTTTCCCAACCATCTCATTTCGAGATTTGGTGACATTGCATGGCCCCCTCGGTCCCCTGACTTGTCCACATGTGACTTCTTTCTATGGGGGTACCTCAAGTCACGTGTCTACGAGGACAAGCCCCGTACATTAGATGCATTGAAGGAAGCGATCCGTCAACAAATCATCCAAATCAACAGAGACCTGCTGGGAAGAGTGGAGGCCAATTTTCGTAAACGCCTTCAACAATGCATCGACGGCCAAGGACATCATATGCCAGATATAATTTTCGGTACATGATTATTATGACATGAAATGCTATGTTCTTACGAATGTTGTTCTACCAATATATTTTCTTTACAAAAATAAATATCATTTTCCTGATTATTCCAAAAACACTTGGTTCCCGTGCCCCACCCTGTATATATATATATATATATATATATTGACGATTGGTTAGGTTAAGTAGCAATATTTTCGCTAGTTTTAACGTTTTATTTGATGGATTCATTTAAAAAATGTCTCCTAAAGGTCCTAGTGTGGTTTGTGTCCCCTTTTGTGTCATGGGGACGTAAATTACACTTGCTTCATATTTTGTAACTGAAACCACAACCCTTTTGAATTAAAGTTGAATTAAAAATTATTCTGGAAGGCCCACACATTTCGACGATCTTATCCGTCAGACAATAAAGTAATACACCCATAAACAAACGCAAGAAGAAGTTTGCTTGGAAAATCAACAGTTTTTCACTGCACGAGGGTCAAAAAAAGGTGTACAGAACAAGCTGCGTATGGAGGTTACGTCGAGAAACGTTACAGAGGATAAAATTTAAAAAGACGCAGTCACCAACACGGCTAGGACCCATAGACATTTCACCAACACTGTAATAACCTAACTGTAATAACTTAAGCAATTAATTTTACTAATTTAACTTCAATAACCTAATCTAACTTAATCTAACCTAAGTAACCTATACTTAATCTAACCCTCCCAAAAATTGTCGATAAAATATCACGTTAAGGAAATGTCGAAAGCCGCACAGTTAAAGTTTTAGGAATAAAGACGAAAACGATGCACTCTTTCACCCCAAAATCAGTATGGATCACCTCATGTGGCACAAAAACCCTCAGAGGTTTGTTTCTAAAGAAAAATGTGATTTAATAAGACTGGTTGAATACTTTTTTAATTTTTGACAACAAAAACTTTAGTAATAATAAAGCTTTTGTTTTTTTATAATTTTTTCAAACATGATTTTTCTGTCAAAAATTTGAGAGAGAAGTTAGTGTGCGGATGGTTGGTTGATAACTTGAGGGAGTAGGACTCTTTTAAATATCTTGAATTAGTTTACTGAGAATTCTTCGTCAGAAGAGGCGGTGGGGGGCGGGATTTAGTTCCTCTGGAGAGATCTCATGTTTGTGATTTTATAGCATCTTTTAAATTATCTTTGGTTGTGAAACAGGCTGACATAATGAACATGAAACCGTAGTTGAATTGTTTTAACTACACGTGATGCCCATATGAAGACTGTACATCGGGAAATCATCAAATTAGAAAAACAATTAATGGAAGGACAAATGCGCCCACTCTTCCGAAAACCAAACTCAATTTGGGTTCTGCCTGAGTTTCTAAGACTTTACTTCAATTAGAGAACCAAGTCAGGAAACAGACCTTCTTTTTTCCTCCCCCGGCAAGTAAAAGTAAACGAGTCTACAATTACAGCTTGTCCGGACGTATTATACATATAAACATATTTCCCCTCGAGTTAGGGGAAAACTGAGAACTCAGAACGGCCAAATAAAGGGCGGATGAAAGTCGAGGGGAGAAACAACTGAGAATTTGAACTAAAAATAGAGATAAAAATAATTAATTAAAAGTGAAATAAACTTAACGAGGAGAGATCCAATAACATAGTGATATTTATGTAAAAATATTTTTAGAAATGAATTTATGAAAATTATCAAAGTTTTATTTAAAATTATAAGAGATATTTACCCTTTATTCGTTTTATAATTTCCAGAGAGATAGAAGATTTTAAAACAATAAAGCAAATTTAACTTTCTTACTTGCTTTACAGTGTAAATACGATCCTACTGTGTAAGAGGGATACGTTTATTTTATTCGTGGTAACCTCAAAAAGAGAATTTTCCCAATTATCATAAAATGATAAACAAAATTTCTAGATTTTCCCTTCCATCCGTAGTTGGAGAATCGGCACTGAGTGGAGTTACAGCCAAATTATGCGTCGTGGTATATAACCTTCATTAACACAATCGTACCAAAGCCTACCTTTTATTTAATCGTCCATGCTCGCACTATAACGTGTAGATACAAATTATTTTAACAGAAATTATAATTTCTGTTAAAAAAAAATTGTGAGCGTAAAATAAATATTAAGATCTCACTAATAATTATTAATGAAATCTTAATATTCGGGGGGGGGGGAGAGCAAACCAAAGGTACATTGGCTTTAAATATGATGATGTTCAAAATTTTGATGGTTATATTCTTTTCTGTATTTATTCCGACGGACTGGAGCTTCTGAACTTCAAAAATGTGTATGCAATACATAATCAGACCACGCTTCTACAAAGTTTCATACACTTTTATGAAATCCAGAAAAGCCTGTCCGTCAATAAATGCAGAAAAGAACGCAACCATCGAAGCTTTTAGCTTCACATCCGCAGCCAGTGAATCGAAGTTTGTGAAGCTGCATTTAAAATCCAAGTGCCTCGTGAGCTTAAAGTAAATGTTAAACTTTTACTCACTTAAAAATTCTGTTAAAAATCTTATTTATGAACTTCTTTACATGTTATAACGCTAGCCTGGGCTGACTAGATAGAGGTAGACTTTGGTGAAACTCTTAATATTCTGTTTATTTCCAGTGTGATCGAAAGATCTGAACGTCATTGCAGGGAATTGATTTTAAAGTGGAAATTATAACTAAGTCAGTTAACGTATATTTCGATATATTGCTTCATCAGACAAAAATGTGAAAACTTATCTAATTCTAATTCTTCTCGCTCTTCCTGGCAAATAGGCGAGAACCTTTTCAACAACTTTACTTCTTCTTCTTTCCCTCCTCTTTTCTATTCTGAAGGCTCATTTGCCATCCCTTCTCCTGATAAAGCTGAACTCTTCACTCAGACTTTCGCCTCCAACTCAACCCTGGACGATTTCGGTGCTGTTCCGGTGTTTCTCTCTCTCTGACTCAATTATGTCTGAAATTAGAATCTCTTCTAAAGATGTTTTTTCTGCCCTCTCTAGGATGAACTCTAGGGAGGCATACGATCCTGATGGTGTCCCTCCTGTTGTTCTCAAGAACTATGCTTCCGTGCTAACACCCTACCCTACCTACTTTTCCTTCCTGCTGGAAGTTCGCTTTCATTCAGCCTGTCCCAAAGAAGGGTGACCGCTCTCAACCTTCCAACTATCGTCCAATTGCTTTGATTTCTTGCCTTTTAAATTTTTTTAATCTATCCTTAATAATAGGAAGATTCTTAAACACCTTTCTGACGATCTGAAATACGATTGTGGGAAGTGTGCTTCCGCAAGGGACGCTCTACTGGCGATCTTCTTACTTATCTCTCTGACTACTGGTCATCCTCCTTTCGGGATTTAGGCGAAACCTTTGCTATTGCGCTAGACATATTAAGAGCTTTTGATAGAGTCTGACACAAATCCTTAATTTCCAAACTGCCTTCCTTCGGTTTCTATCTTTCTATCTGTGCTTTCATCTCGAATTTCCTTTCTGGCCGATCTACAGCTGCGGTTGTAGATGTCCACTCTTCTTCTCCTAAATCTATTAATAGTGGTGTTCTTCAGGGCTCTGTCCAGTTCCCCACTCTATTTCTTTTATTTACCAATGATTTATTTAAGTCGCACTTCCTGTCCTATCCATTCCTATGACGATGATTCCACTCTTCTCAACCCGGTTCACAAAGCGTCCCTCTCAACAGTCACTCCATGATTTGCGTAGGACGGCTATGATGCACCTCAGCACCTGACCTCTGATCTTTCTACTATCCCTTATTGGGGCAGAGAAAGCCTCGTGGCTTTCAATGCCTCAAAAACTCGAGTTCTTCATCTGTCAACTCGTCACAATCTTTCACACGACTATCCTCTTCTTCTTCTTCTTCTCTTAACATTCTTGGTATTTCCTTTTCTCGTGGTTTTTCATGGAAAAATCACATATACGCTCTTTCTTCGCACAATCTCATTTCCTTTCTGTCCAACTCTCTAACGCAAGAGTTAATCGGTATTTTCAATCTTTCATTTACTCAATCGGTGAACTATGGAACAATCTTCCTCAATCCATCTTTCCCCCTGTCTATGACCCAATCTTTCAAACGCAGTGCGTCCAGGCATCTCGAAAACCTTGGACCTTGATTTAGGCTCTCTTCTTCCTCTATGTAGGGGGTGGCCGTTTTCGCGGGTGTTTGCCTTTGGCCCTTCCTTCCTGCATAAAATAAAAAATTCAGTCAGGAGTAAACATTCAGTAAAATTCAAAATGAACGAACGTTTCGAAATTAACTCCTGAACCCACCATTAATCGAAACTGAAGCAATAAATTAACTCGTTAAACACGATTTTTATGGAGCAATTAAAATTCCAAAAAAATCAGAAATAAAAAATAAAAATTCTAAAATTGATTCTTAGATTCGCTGCAAATTTTACACCTCCGCCATTTTTAATTTATTTTTGTTTATTTTTTTATATTTCATTTTTGCCATTAACTTTAACAAATTAGGCGATTAGAATAGCTTAGCCTCTTACCATCATCGGCGTGTGTGTGTGTGTGTGTGTGTGTACATCACGCGTGTGATGTGGGTGCGCGCGCCCGTGCACATCCTTTCTTTAGTGTTTTTTACTATAAAGGATATACTGTAAAAATGTGTTTTATTACATTGAAATAAAAATAGTATTTATAATATTTCATACTCTTCACTTAACCCTAAATAGTATACAATGGCCAAATGGGTCTCTAACATTTAATAAAATCGTCTGCCGTTAACGTGTTTGCATCGTTATAGTAAGACCCGCTTAAGGCCCTATGTGCATTTCGCGCTTTTATAATAGTGACACTCTTTAATGAGCTTAAATGTACGGATGGTTATGAGCACCAACAATGGATTCATTAAGCAAATCACTATAATCCTGTTACGTTAAACGCTTTTAGAAACCGAAATAATGTTTTATATATTATATATATATATATAAACAACTTCATTATATAAATGGAGGGGAAAATCATGTCATTAAGAAAACGTTCACTACTTCAGAATTAAAACAAAAACGGCATTCAAAAGAGAGTGAATTGCAGTCAGAGCTTAGGCAAGGCCGGAGAAGTAGCCTAGCCATGGCCTAGACTGAGAAGAGAAAGCCTAGCCTAGTCTGGATGGTCTAGTCTAGTGTCAAAAGGTCTAAAAGTTGCTATACTGTAGATGCTATTCTAAAACTCCGAGCACGTAAACCTCCTTCAATATTGCTCCCGCGCCTTAACTGTAAGTTAAAACATGACAGAATTTTTTAGACAATTTTCCACCGAGAAAAAGAGAGAAAATATTTTTGGATTAATTTTGTTTATTATTACATTTCCCTATTTGCTGTACACTAAAAAAAGATTATATAGGAAAAAATATAAAGCAGACGTTACTGTTAGGCCTATACGAAGTTCTTTCAGCCTTAGTACTTATATACACACACACACATATATATATATACACACGAGTGTGTATATATAGTATATTATGTTATTGATAAAAAGTTAGGCTTTATATTAAAGTATGGTGGAGATACTAGAGGAATACTTCTGCCCTTATTGGTCCTAAATTAATGTCGAAAGTAAATTCAAATATAATTTCTTTCGTTTTTGTTGTCAACTTATTTTTTTGTGTACACGAATGGAATCGTTACTAAAGACGACAGTATTCATCAAAACATTGAAGCAAAAATGGTGCTTGCAGCCTACAACTGACAAAATTTAGTGCCATCTTCATAAACTGTTGCTCCTCGATCAGTGGCAACAGTTAATAGACCTAAATTGAGTACTGTTAAGAATCTTAAAGTTAAAAAAACAAGACTAAATTAAAAACAAGAACTAAAACTTTATATCCGAATAAGGAAGAAATGTCTGAAAAAGAAATATAGAGAAAAGAAACAACCAACTAAAATTTTCTCAGTCAGAAAACAAATACATCTAAACACTGGAGGCTAAAATGCCCCAATAAACATTGTTATAACGTTCCATCAACACACACACACACACACACACACACTATATATATATATATATATATAAAGATATCAGGTTTTAGATTATTGGGCGTTAGATATTGATTGATAGTCGGATCAAGTTTATTGGTAGGACTAGTGTGTTATTATAGATTCGTATTGCTCTTTGTTAGGGATTAATAATAGATAATAACATACATTTAAAAGTGTAAATAATATACACAGGCCTGAATGAACGAAAGATCTCAAATTATAGAATCAGACGAGTAGTTAGTTAAAGTATTTTGGTTTATTATGTGTAGACCAAACATGAGGTTAGGTTATAGAAATGTACAATTTTAGAGAAAAAAAGTTCGTCTGGAAACATGAAATTTTTAAAAAGTATAAAACAGTAATTGGAAATACTGTTTTTTTCTTTGGGTATTTTATTTTGTTTGGTCACAGTAATAAAATTAAAGTAACCCATTCATTACCAATAAGCAATTTCTTATGCTTTTTAAAAAATTTGTCTCTATACGGTGCGTGCCAAGTTTTTTTTTAGAGTAACCTTTATTAATAATAATAAAATAAATACATTTTTTTAATTTACAATGACACGAATAATTGTGAAGCTCGACTATTTATTTTATTTAATTTGGCCCTTAAGCTTTAGGCTTTACTGGGCTCTAAAGTTATTATGCAATTATCATTTTCTCACATAACATTTTATAGAAAAGACGTGTCAAGGTGTAATCCTCAGCATTTATTCATATACAACGGAGTAGACTGCGTTGTAATTTAAAACATTATTCAGTCGTCATTAAAATAGTTATGTTAAAAAACTGAAAAACTGGTGTGTCTGGATATTATGCAGGTTATGTACTCAGGGGCATGTTAAGGGCAGGGCACTGAGGGCACGTGCCCTGGGCCCTGCGCTTTAATGGGCCCCGCACTCTAGAGAAAAGATTTTGCTTATTATATAAAATTAGATCAGATTTTCTGTCACTAGATATAGGTTTTTGGAAAGTGGAAACACATCAAGAAAAAACTGAAAATGGTTGGAAAATAACATTATTATTGCACTTTTATTTTTACATAGAGGTAATAGCTGATCCTGCTGATTTTTTGCTGTTTTTACCCTTTACACTGATTTCCTCCATGTTTTTTTTATTTTTCTTACTTGATTATCCTTTCATGTTTCAACACTATTTCATACGTATAAGTAATATTTACTGTACAGTGGCGCAGAATTTTCCTAACAAGTTAACTACAATTTGGCAACTCCGAGTCTCGCCTGTAGCGCCAAAAAGAAGTAGGCCTAAAGATGCCGAATGCTTCCAGCGTTCAGTTTTTTATTTTCGCTGTGAGGGAAAGGTACGTCGTACGTACAGTATAGTGTTTTTGTATGTGTGTGTGTGTGTGTGTTTTTCTATTGAATGACAACATAAAAAGCTTGATATATATGGTACATCTACATACGCTGGGTGCTTTTAAGATGGCAAGATCGCCTTTCGTCTTTGTTTTGCTATGTTTGTTAAAAAAAAGGTTGATTTTTTTTTTACTTAACTGTAAGTGTTACAGTTTTCAGGACAATATTGTCGTCAAACTGTGAAATGTAAAATTATTTTGCAATAAATCGCTAATTATTTCATTTGTTTGGTACAAGAAACCTTGCATTTATTCATATTACCAACTATTTCTTATATTCTGCCATGTTATTGTAACTAAAATATATATACTATTAGTATAATTTTTACAATTTTTTTCACATATTTTTCATATTGTCACCCTTATTTTTTGTAGGGAGGAGATATTTAAAACAGATGAGTCCACCACACTGTATGCCATGATTAACCCTGTAAATTGTAGTATGCATTTATATTCATATATTGTTATGGTTTCCATGTGTGTTCACGGAACCAATGGTCCCCGCGGTAGCTAAACACGCCCCTGAATGTACTTCAAGTTTTGAGTTGCAAATACCTCACTAATTGCAGTCTTTCTTATTTCCAGAGCGCTGTCAGTAATAACCATGGGTAAGAAATCAGATCTGACAGCAGCCGAGAAAAAAATTATTGTTAAGAACTTGGGTGAAGGTCAAAAAACCCTTGAAATATCAAAACAGTTGCCCAGACACCATCGAACAGTCAAAAATTTTGTAAATATCATTAATAAAGAGAGAGTAAGGACCAAAGGTAAAGGGCTTAAGTGCATAACACCAAAGGAAATCCGCAGTATCAAAAAGTGTGGTTCAGAAACACCCTCTGTTACATAAACAAATATTTCAAATAGCTGGAATTTCAGATTTATCCAAAAGCACACGTTGTCTGGTCCTTCGTCAAGTAGCTAGGAATGTCAAAACTATTTCCCGGCCTCCTTTAACTACAAAACGTAAGAACCAGAGCCTGGAATGGGCCCAGCAATACATGAAATAAAATTTTCAGCTATAATATTCATACACGAATGCAGGCAACTATGGATAGTCCTGGTGGCTGGTCTAGAGGTTGGGTTTTGATGAACAAAAACACACCCATGCAGCTTAGGCAACAGCAAGGAGGCGGAGGTCTTATATTATGGGCTGGTACTGTAAATAACAAAATTAATGGACCTTTTAAAGTAGATGAAGGTGTCAAACTTAGTGGAGATACTTATTGTAAATTTTTAGATGACAACTTTTTCCAATGACATAAGAGCCAGCCTCTAAGTTTCAAGCGTTAAAACATCTTTATACATGACAATGCCCCTCCGGGAATTACGTATCTCCGATTCTCCGAAAACAAAAATTGTAATTTTTTTAATTCCTTCTTTCCTTGTTCTTGTTCCACAAAAGTATCCGAATTGTGACAATACTGAAAGTGTGATTTCTTTGTTGTACATATTTATTAACAATGACGGGTTTTAGCTCTGTTTCGTATGTCGTTTATTGTGTCTGATATACGTAGTTCTACTGAAAAATGTTGTTTTTATACTTAAAGGCAGTGGCGTACTAAGGGGGTGCGAGGGGGGAGGTCCGCCGCGGGTGACAGCCAGGAGGGGGGTGCCATTGGGAGAGTTGAAATATCAGTACAAGTTTTCAAACCAAATGAAAAATTCGCCAAAGTAAGAAAAAAAATTTAAAAATGTTCAAACTATTACAACAGCTTAATGTTAATTTCCACTATAAAATAAATTTTTATTTTTATTGGCAATACAAAATTTACAAACAAAAAATTAAATATTTGATAAAAATTACATCGAAAGGCGAACGTAATCTTGTTTCTGGCTCACCAGAATCTTTCTTTTCGTGGTCACAAAGAGGACATGTCATCAGCAAACAAAGGAAACTTCATGGAATTGGTAGAGTTGCTGTCAAATTATGATCCAGTTTTGAAAGAACATTTTCTAAGGATTAAACATTCTATTCCATCTGAGGAGAGTGGCTTCGTATATTGTGGAGAGGGCCATTCATTATGCAACTACAAAGTGTGAGGAAATGGACATTTCAAATGGACATTTCTATGGAGAGAAGAGGGAGAGTAAAGCTCCGAAAAAGGATGCCAGGAGAGATGGCAAAGGATGCTGGTCTCACATTGTCAGAGGAAGTAAAAAGGGCTATGTTTGAATGTCTTGATCGCTTTCATCAAGAATTGGAGATTCGTTCTAAGGCAGTGGATTAAATTCTGTCAATCTTCGCTGTTATTCAGCCAAACACTTTGGTTGTTGCAACAGAAGAAGAACTTCGGAAGTATATTCCAAATTTGACTCAGATTTTCGATGAATTCTCTGATGAAGATCTCAGTGTGGAAATTGGACGACTTCGGAGGCATTTGGAAGCTGCCAAAATCAGCGTTGAAGAGGCAAAGAAATGGACAGCATTGCAGTTTCTGGAGTTTATTGTGAAATTGGATTTTTGTGAATCTTTGCCAAGCTTGTCACTGTGTTTGAGATTCTTTTTGACTGTCTGTGTGTCTATTGCTTCATGTGAAAGAAGTTTTTCCAAATTGAAATTGATAAAAAATTTCTTTCGGTGTGTCTATTGCTTCATGTGAAAGAAGTTTTTCCAAATTGAAATTGATAAAAAATTTCTTTCGCTCGACCATGAGTTAGACAAGATTGACAAATCTGGCTTTACTTTCAATTGAACATGAATATGCAAAGAAGGTGAATTTTGATGAGGTCATTGATCAGCAGGGCCGGACTTTCACCTGCTGAGGCCCTAAGCTATATGAAATTTGAGGCCCTAAGCTATATGAAATTTGAGGCCCTTCTCTAAAAAAATTCGGGTAAAAAAATTTAAAATAATGTCATTATTACTATAATTATTATTTTTTATATTAATGTTAATGATAAAGAAAAAATAATTATATATATATATATATATATATATATATAATTTTTGATGAATTAGTGTTAAAGAATAAAAACTAATGATAAAATAAAAATATATTTAAAAAAAATGAGGCCCCCGAGGGTGTGTGGCCCTAAGCTATAGCTTATTTAGCTTATAGGTAAGTCCAGCACTGTAATGATCAGTTTGCACAAATTAAGGCTCGAAAGCAGAGACTGTGAATCCTCTCTATTTACCTTTGAAGAATAGGCTGAGCGTTGAGACTGGATTTCCTGTATTTTCTGTATAAAATAAAATGTAGTATTACCTGTTCACTGAATTTTTAATGTCCTTCATTTTTCTTATTTCCAATTTGCTTATGACAGTACTGTACTGTTTAAAAATCTACTCGCAAACATAATATATTTTTCTGTGTTTAAATTTTAAAATTATTTATGGGTGGTGTCAATGGAAGGATCCGTCCCGGGTGCCAAATACTTTAGGTACGCCCCTGCTTAAAGAACCATAGGTGGGTTCAAAAAGGTATATTTTTAAATTAGTATTGAAAACATCAAATTTAATTCAATATTTTATAAATAGCAGAGCCCCGCAAAACATTTGCGGTCAAATTAATATCTTTATTGCAACATTATTTCATTAAATACACGATTTCTACTTATTCTTTCACCAAACACTTTAACAGAACAAAACTTCTCACTCTAGGAAAAGTTACATAAAAATGTCCATGTGTAAAAACAGGCTTACGAATATCAATACAAAACATCTGCAGTCAAATTATTACCAAGGAAGCCCGAGAGTAATACAGAGGAATTATGAAGACGCTATAGCAATTGTAAGAAAATCTGGGAAGCCAGATCTATTTATTACGTTTACTCGCAATCCAAGATGAACTGAAATCGCTGAAAGCATTGAAGCTTATCAAAGACCAGAACATAGGTCAGATACTGTTGCACAAGTTTTTCACATGAAACTGAAAGAGCTGCTTCATGATTTAATAATAAAACATATACTCGTTAAACCAAATGCATTTTTGTATGTAGTTCATGCACCTTCAAATTTCAGCTGGCGGGACTCGCCAAAAAATGATGAGTTGGAGTTTCCCATATGCCCCACACCGCCCCCACACCTTCCACACCACCTCGCCAGTTCAGTTGGCGGGACTCGCCAAAAAATGATGGGTTGGAGTTTTCCACATGCCCCACACCACACCTACATCACCCTCCGCCTAAACAAACCAAACGGAACAATTTTTCTTCTATGAACTATTTTCTTATCTTGCTTCGTGTAGAAGTTGCGCATGCGCGCACGCGTATGCGAACAAAAAAAAACATCGTCAGCATCCTCCCAGAACAGAGCCCTTTCCAACGGTTCCAAGAAAAACGCCGGACAGACAGAAAGACAGAAACTGTATTATTATTATTATTATTATTATTATTATTATTATTATACTCGTAGATATTAAGGAGTCCCAGACCGTCCCCGACCCTGCTTAGCATGCTTTTGAAGTTATTGATATAATTTAATTTATAAATAAAAAAGACCTGCAAAATATGCTGTTTTATCGTGTAAATTTTTATGTTTTTGTAAAGACAGAATATGATGAATATTCGCTAATATTAAATTAATATTCGCTAATAATATTCGCTAACATTAAATTAATTAACCTCTTAATACAATTGTGTATCGAACTAAAATACTTCAAATTAAATGTAAAAATATTAACTAAAAACAATATATGCCTTAAAGTTAATCATTAATAATTAAGTTATTTCAAACTCGTATTCCTAAATAACTTTATTATATGTAAACATTTTAAAAAAATATCTTGAAAACATTTGAAAAATAAAAATTGGCTGTTTTACTCTTAACTAACTACTGACGGCTACTCTTTTTCCTACTTTCTACACTAATATCAATGGGCAACAGCTGTTTGGTAATTTTGAAAAAGGTTCTTACAAAACCCTAAAATTTAGATTGCTGCATGAATTACCTCCAAAATGCTCAGTTTCGCAAATGTTTGCTAACTACAATTTCTCGAGCTTCCCGAAGATAACAATATGTCTTCACTACAGTCTAATGCAAAGAATACAAATCTAGGACAACGCAATTGTCCAAGCTATTCATCAGTCCTACCTTATGGACTTTTCGTATAACATGTTTGTTTATATCTCCACTTGACACGGTAATAATATTTTCATTACTTGCATTTTCATTTTTGTTTTAGTTTTTATTATTACTCGTTTCATCAAGTACATTATTTTATTTCTTTTTATGTTATTTTTAAAATTTTTTATTATTAGTACCCACATTGTGGAAGTTATTTGGGTTTTTCTGCCCATAAAGTGTTCAGTTTCAATTTCCATTTCGATAAACCCTATAGAAAATTGTGATGCCACATAAGAAATAGAATTTCCTTTTAATGACAAATATAAGTAAAAAATAAACCTTTTTTTGTGTACGGTACAAGATTTAATAATTATTTTAAAAATGTTGCGTGCCATATGCTAACATTTATGATATGACATTAAATAACTTTATAGCTTAAGTTATGGACCTATATCAAATCGGTAAAACTCGATAGGCTATCATCCTAACCATTATTACGAATATCATATACATTAAGAGTAATGGCTTTTATAGCAATAGGGCCCAAATTGAGAAGATTGACAAAAATTTACCAGATATGGTGGATCACTTTTCTGGTTTTATCTATAGGATAATACAACCAAATACAACATAAAAATCTATAAACTGAAATGATATAATTGCGTTTCCTATAAAAATATAAACCGTGGCCTGGGTTGCCGACTTTGCTGGAGATACAAATAACTGGCCTGCCATGACTGTCGGAGAGGCTTTACCACAGAGTTGGCTTCCTTCTTCCGGCAGATTGTGTGGTCATAATCACCAGTCACCACTTCATCTAGATCAGTGGTACTCATTGCGCGGCTCGCGAGCCAAATGTGCTATATATATATTTGGCTCGCGAGCCGCCCAATGAGTACCACTGATCTAGACCAACTTAAGCAACGGGGAATTTGACGAAACTTCCTTTAAAATGTATTATTTCCTTCATAATCATTCTTAAATTATCAAAAAACATTTGCCATTCAGCAATTTTAAAGATGGCGCCGGCAGTCAATTTCAGCTCTCCAAGAACCTGTCGGTTGCAAACAATCCTCTACCGACATTTCAGACATGTTCAGTCTTTTAGGAGAATGATGTAATTGAGCCCAAATTTGTGTTAAGTTTTTAACATCATGCTTCAATTATTAGGCGAAAAGCAGAAGACTATCAAGACATGAATTCCTAATTATTAACTGTAATGCAAATGCTGAAGCGGGTTAAGCGACGTTCAGTTTGTCAGTAATTGGATGGGTGACTCTTCCTTTGCATTCAGATGATGTAGCGACCCTTGATTCAGATTCCATATAAAGCTATAGGTTTCCTCCATCTCGTGACCTTTGCCCTTACGAAAGAGGTCAAACAATCCCAAAACATTATTATTATTGATGATTAATCGTCAATCGAACTAAAAAATGAAATCAACGAACTTCCCCCTCAAATTACAGACCTCAAATTACATCGTCCGTCAGTAAACTATACGAGAAAGTAATATATAATTTAATCAAATAAAATTCACACTCAAATACAAACTCATACACAAACAACAGTTTGGCTTTCTTAGCCAAACATCATCTACATCTACATCATCTACAACAAATGACGCAATAACCGTAATATTGGAAGAACTTTATAGAAATCTCAACGTCAAAAAATTTCAATAATCACCCTACTTAATCTAGCTAAGGCCTTTGACACAGTACCTCATGATATATTTTTAAAAAAATCGAACACTACTACTTCAGGGGACCATCCTTAAGATGGTTCAACTAACAAAACTAACGGGACACCGTTTACAGCACAGGACTCCTTTACCTCACAGACACTACGCATCTCCCAGCCCAGCGAGTCTTTATGTGAAGTTATGATTGAAGTATTATCTGTATACTGGTAGCACGAAGAGTTATTTAGTGATCTGTGGAAGTCGTTTATATAAAGGTAGCATCCTGGCACCTATCCTGTTCCTCCTGTAAACGATTTCCACAGATCACTAAATAACTCTTCCTGCTACCAGTATGCAGATGCTATTTCAATCATAACCTCACATAAAGACTCGCTACCACTCCAAACGACCACCAACAATGAACTCCAAAGTGGTTATGTATGGCTTAATGCCAACAAACTATCCCTAAATATTAACAAACAGTTTATATAGTTAGTCATCACAAAAAAAAAATCGTTGCCCCCTTTAAACCTACTTACAAATTCGATCCCTGTTTAAGAGTGCAATCGGCCAAACTTCTGGGAATTACCATCGATTCAAACCTCTCATTCAAAGAACACACTGAAGATCTATGCAACAAATTAGCCAAAGTCTCATTCATAATTACGAAAGCAGGTGCAGCACTCCCAAAACAGGTTCTTCAATTCATATACTTTACCATGATCTACCCACACCTACAACACTGCATTAGTGCTTACGGAAGAACACGTTAGTTTTCGCTACAGCCATTGGTAGTAATGCAAAAAAAAAAAGAATGATTAGGAAAATCTATAAATGGAAGAAGCATAATGAAAGTACAGATCAAATGTTCCATGAGTTAAAAATTCTCAAACTAGGAGAAATCTACAAACTAAATATTGCCTCATATTTGTATCAAATCGTCCATAATACGGCTCCAGAAATCATCCAAAACAAAATATTAGCTTTTCAAATACAACACCGCTTTAACACAAGACAATCAGACACATGCATCAGAAAACTGAACTATACTCTAGACTAGGGGTTTTCAAACTGTGTTCTGCGGAACACTAGGGTTCCACGAGAACTTGATGGGGTTCCGTTGGGTATGTCATGAGAGAATGAAGAGGAGAGAGAGGTAAGATAAAATAATACAAACTGGCATGAATGAATTTACGATATATATTCTGCGAATTCAGAGATTGTGTTTTGAAAGGCGTAGGCAAAGAGAGAGTGGGCGAGAGAGAGAATTTTAATCCAAACGATGAGATATCCAGAATAAGTGTTGCCCTCTCGCAGCCACAGTAAGAAACGGGAGCCCATTTTGTAAACAAAACACAGCTGATGACCAGAAGCACTGGTCTGATTGATTTGGTGAGTTTTTCTGTTTTTAGGTTTAGTTTTCTCAGTTCACGGAAGTTATGATCACAGTAATGTAATATTGAACTTTTATCCAAAGAAAAGCAATCACATCAAAGTCATTGAACATTTATTTGTTTGATTAACTATTAAAATTACTTCCCAGTAACTGTAAAATTCCTCACTTTTAATTATTTTGCATTGAAAACTTTAACCTTACAATAAACATGATATTTTTATACTTATAATTTCTTTTATGCTGACAGTAATGTGGGGAGGGGAATTTAAAATAAGTAGGCCATAAATAAATTGTCTTTTTTGCTTGTAAATTTCTAAACTTATATATTTTTTTTTGTGAAATTCATAAATTACATAAATAAACTGCAGTGAGCATAAATTGTGTTTTATTACCATTTGCCTCATATCATTAAAGTTTTACCTGTCGGTGAAGGTTCCGTGAATTTTTTTTTTTTTTAAATAAAGGTTCCGTGGCTTCAAAAAGTTTGAAAAACTCTGCTCTAGACCAGAGGTTCCCAACCTCGAGTCGCGGGGATCCTCAAGTAGGATCACGAAGGGCCACTATATTCACTATTTCTTAATTCAATTTATATTTATATACATAAATTTTATCATAAGCCTGAGGGTTGGGAGGGCCTGTTGGTGGCCAATTTGTGGTCGCAGCAAAAAAAAAAGGTTGGGAACCAGTGCTCTAGACTGTGCGACTAGATCCTTATCCTCAACTGGTCCAAACCTTTGGAATTCACTTGATCAAGAGATAAAAAAAAAAAAACAATGTAGGACATTAAAAATTTTCCAAAGGAAACTGAAAGTCAAATTCATCAACTCAGTCAAGCTATAATTCGGTATCTTATTTCAGTAACCAAATTAAACTATACTCGTAAACTCTTGTTTTCATATTTATTTCCATACTGCTACAGAGCAAAACAACAAAAATAAAAATAACCGGTAAAATACAACCAAATATGAGCAAGGTCAAAGTATCTAAGGTTGTTAAGATACTCAGTAAGCAAGGTAATTAGGTGCTCTTCCAATATGTGCTCTACCGCGAAACTGTGATCTACCATATTCCAATACGTGCTCTACCGTGAAACTAGCCTTATAAGGCTAACTAACGAAAATATCATGACTTAACCTAACCAATCGTTAGGTCAACTATACGCCCTTGACGATTGGTTAGGTTAAGTCGTGATATTTTCGTTAGTTAGCCTTATAAGGCTAACTAACGTACCTGCTGCTAATCCGAATAATCTAAGGTAGATCACGTATTGGAATGTAAATTTTCGCGGTAGAGCACATATTGGAAGAGCACCGTATAATCTTACCTGAATACCTAAATGTAATTATGGGTAGTTATGTGAATGTGTAATCTTAACTGAATATCGTAACTGTATGTATTTCTAAACATATGTTTGTAGCTTACAACAGATAATCTCCAGGTACTTTCCTCTCTTTGCCTTTATATTTTTAAAGCTAGTGTACATAAATTCGCTACTTTGCGTTATCTACCAAGAGTTAACATACAACTCCATTCTGCCAGTAAAGCATAAAATTTGTTTGTTAATGACAGTTCTTTGCAATGTAAGTACAGTGACGCTCATACGTATCCGTACAGAGTACAGAGAAATATTTCAGCTTATTCGTCTTCTTTTGTACAATGCATAGGATAGCTATGAAAAGTTTAACCAAAAAAAAAAAAATTAGTTCAACTCCAACATATAATGTAAAACAGAACTAAAAAAATGTTAAAATGCAAAAGTTATTTAATACTTTGTGCGTCCACTTTACGCTTGAAGAATTAAAAAATTTGATTAGTAGTTGGCTGTTTATTGATTAGAGACTGTTGGCAATTCTGAATTCTAGAATTTTTTTTATGAATCTTCATGGAAGACAGATGACTGTACAAGCCATTTGTAAGCAATTGGTCGTCGTGGTAAAGAGCTCTCTTCAGATCTTAAGAAAACTGTTATTGCTACACACGAGTCTGGAAAGAGTTATAGGGAGATAGGAGAAGTACTTCGAAATCCATTTACGACGGTTGTTGCAGTTATAAAAAAGTGGAAAGGCTTTGGAATAATCTAAACTCTACCAAGGTGTGGATGATCTTGCAAGATTTCAGAACGTACATCTAGCCGATTTGAAAGAATAGCTTCTGCGAATCCACGAGTGACTGCAATTGATATTTGTCAAACATTAGGACTGTCTAAGATCGATATCCATCCCTCTACTGTACGTCGTACATTGAGAAAGAATGGTCTGTATGGAAGAGTTACACGAAGAAAACCTCTGCTACGAAAAGTGCACAAAGAAGCTCGTTTAATGTACGTCAAGGATCGTCAAAATGATGGATTTGCATTTTGGAAGAAAGTTCTCTGGACAGACGAAACCAAAATAGAATTAGTCGGGAACAACGAGCAACGGTGTGTTTTGCAAAAATCACATACTTCATTCGAGATAAAGACATCCCTCCTACGGTTAAACATAATGGTGGTAGTTTGCTTCTTTGGGGATGCTTTAGTGCTTCTAGTGCAGGAAAACTTGTTGTCATCATTGAAATCTTGAATCCAAAAACATATTAGCAAATTTTAAAAGAAAATATATTGCCTTCAGTTCGGGAGTTGCGAATGAGTCGCAATTGGGTACTGCAACAAGATAATGATCCAAAACATAAAAGAAAGAGCACCATGAAATGGCTCCAACAAAAGAATTTTAAACTTCTCGAGTGACCCAGTGAAAGCCCAGATCTAAATTTAATCGAGGATTTATGGTTTGATTTGAAAAAACCTGTCCGCAAGAGAAACCCTTCGAATCTGAATGAATTGCAACAATTTTCTCTAGAAGAATGTGCTAAAATTTGTACTGAGAGATGTCGAAACCTTGTTAAAAAATACCCAGAACGAATCAATGAAGTCATTCAAGCAAACGGTGGACACACAAAGTATTAAATAATTTTTTAAGTAAATGTACAAAAACTTTTGCATTTTAACTTTTTTATTTTTCTCAAATTCTTTGATGTTTTACATTGTATGTTGGAGTTGAACTAGTTTTTGTTATTTGTTAAACTTCTCAAAGGAACGGTAAACTTGTCATAACTATGCTATGTATGGTACGAAAGATAAGGATGAATATAACTGCACTATTTCTCTGTACGAATACATACGGGCGCCACTGTATATCAAGACATTACCGTCCCATTTGTCTGAATGTATGATAGGCATATATATATATATATATATATATATATGTAAGCATGTATATGTATGTATGTATGGACACATGCCAACACAACATACATACATACATACATTTATTTATGCTTCCTGTAGCAACTGATGTGCACATGAACTCGTATAAAAACAATATTATTATTATTATTATTATTATTATTATTGCGAGGTCAGACAAATTGTAAGACCTGATTTGGACGTGTTTCAAAACAAGGGAGACACGCTTCTATACACAGATCACCTTGATTTTGAGGGCAGGAATCATCAACAATGAGGTAAGCTCAGCGTTTCCATATTTGAAATATGTAACTGATAAATACGTATGACAATGATCAGTTCTTGATTTCGGCTCGCTTCTTTCAAACCAATTTCTTCAACGAAAAATACCGACCAATAATCCAATCCTTTACTTCAGTGTTCTCCTCATCCCTTGCTAAAATTCAGCTTTCAACCTCAACCAGTTCATATATATATAATAATATATAATATATATATATATATATATATATATATTATATATACATCGTCGAATAGTGATTACTTATTGAATGGCTATACACTGCATGCATAGTGCTTGAATTAACTCAGAACCAATTGGCACAGCCACCTAGATATATATATATATATATATATATATAGTTCCCCCGCCACTGAGGTTCAATTTTGTTTCGAAACTTTAAAAAAAAAATGTTTTTAAAACATTTTAAAAACGTTTTATAAAAGCTATTCTCGAACCACCGTTAAAAATCCCTAAAAAATGATGACCATGAAATCGTATAAACTCTGGCATTTTTTGGGGGGAACCGAGCGCTTTACTATTACCCGGGAAACATTCACAAATTTAAACGTTTGATTCGTTCTGAGTTTAATAGTTTAATTCTGTCTCTCTCTCTCTCTCTCTCTCTACGAACACTTAATCCGATTATCTTTTTGTACCCAATTATAAACGTTCTTTTTATGGCGCTTTGGATAAACAGTTATTGTATATATATATATATATATATATATATATATATATATATATATATATATATATATATATATAAAACTGTGAATAGACCCCCACTGTGCAAAATATCCCAAATAAATGAAAATATTTTTAATAGGCGTTATATATAGGGTGAACCAAATGTAGGTGGACAGTAAATGATAACGTTTATTTTGAGAATACATATTTAATTTTTTTGTATACTATAATACAAAATAAAATTTAAATAAATTTAGTTATAATATTTAATATAATAAAACACAAACACCATAGTTATAATGAACACCATAGTTATAATATAATATAACACAAACCGTATTCAACCTACTGTCCACCTACTTTTGGTTCACCGTGTATATGGGATTGAACTCAGAATGGTCCCCTGGTGAGGGAAGTCATATTTTTGGAGCCTCTTTGCGAGTGACCCGTTGCCCACGTCGGGCTAACATCATGAAAAAGAAAAAACTATAGTGTTTGTCATTTACCATTACTTATTTGGACTATAGTGGACTCAATTTTCCCAGAAGAGTTCCTTGTTCCATGTACAGTCTGTGTGTATCATATACAGAGCTGGGCACCGCAAACTCAAAATCACTTCCGCAATCGCAAATCCGCAAACTCAAACCTTACCTTCCGCAACCGCAAATCCGCAAACTGCTTGCCATTTTTGGTGCCGCAAACGCAAATCCGCAAACGCAAACCATATTTCCAATTTTTACAGTGCTGGGCACTTCCGCAAACACTTCCGCAAACCGCAAATTCCGCAATCGCAATTTTAACTATAAAAAGTATCCAAAACATTAAAGAGGTATAAAAAGTTTTTATATCACATTAATGTTTAATGTTTTAGCCTTGTTTTTATTAAAAACAAGGCTAAATAATTTATTACAATAAATCACTATTGTAGAAGAAATAAAAATACTACATATATTGATATATTATATTGAACAAAAACACCTCCTGCAAGTAAATAGTAAATAAATTAAATAATAAATTTAATCATTTGAATTTCATAAATTTTGAGACTTAGACACGTTATAATGTTATAATGTTATAATGTTTCAGACCAACAAAGACCCTAGGATCCACTCATGGCTGGTCTACCTAACTGTGTTCGTGTATTGTGTATGTCCTCCGTGGTGGCGGAGGGGACCTACAATTTTACGTGGGTTCCGAACCACAAGAACATAAGAAATTTATGTAAAAACTGCCGGTAAATTGGCAACGACCAACTTTTACGAAAAAACAATTATCAATTTAAAACTAATTAATTATCGATTTAAAATTAAAGATAGAATCTCTGATCCAGAGGATCAAGTCATAATAGACTACTATCCACAAATATGTTACACTCTATATCTATTTATAAAGGACATGCAAATATATCGGATCCAAAGAATCCAGTCAATTTCATTACGGTATCCATCAAGTCACGGTCCATATCGATAGCGGACCAAGTCAAAATTTACAATCATATACATTACAATATATACACTTACGAGAAAAAGAGTAGGTGTGGCTGTAAAGACTGTACAGTAATGTAGAAATGTGTGTGCACCCATTTTGGGTCTCCCATTTAAAGGTGTTTGTGGGGCAAGTGAAGATCATGAGTTTTTCAATACCTCACAGTACTATGGGGGGCACCGCTCGGCAGAGGAATCTCTCTAAATGGGGTGTGTAAGGACAGAGAGTATCCCTAACCCAAGACGCTGCCTCCCTATATCCCACAACACTTTTGTTGAGCTGTGGGATCTATCCCCAGAAAGCCTTAATTTTACTACCTTAAACTATACCCTTTCTATCAACATATGCGTCTAATCGATTTTTAAACATGTTTATAGACGTGCTACTAATTACTTCTACCGGCAAACTATTCCAGCTATTTACTATTCTATGCGTAAAAAAGTTTTTCGCAACTGCTGTCTCGAACCTTCTACTTGTCAACTTACACCCGTTATTTCTAGTCCTATTATATTGAGATATTTCGAAAAAGCTATCTCTATCTACGTTATCGAACCCATTCATAATTTTGAAAACCTGGATTAGATCACCCCTTAACCTCCTGGTCTCGAGTGTTGTCAATTTTAACTCCTTAAGCCTATCCTCGTACGACTTTGACCTAAGCGACGGAATCATCTTAGTTGCTCGTCTTTGAACTCTTTCGATTTTGTCTATATCTTTGCGCATATACGGATTCCAAAATTGGACCGCGTACTCAAAATGGGGTCTAACTAATGATTTATAAAGTGGAACTATAATATCGCGCGATTTGTACTCAAAATTTCGAGCTATAAAACCTAACACTTTGTTCGCCTTATTGACCGCTGCTGTACTTTGTTTCGCTACTTTTAAATCACCAGTGACTATAACTCCTAAATCTTTTTCCTGCTCTACGCTTGTTAAATCTTTCCCTGACATACTATACGCAAATTTACCGTTACGCGAACCTATATGCAAAATTTTGCACTTATCAACGTTAAATCTCATTTGCCATGTGAATGACCAATCAACGATTTTATTCAGATCTTCCTGAATTTTACCTCTATCTTCGTCATTAATCGCCCTACCACCCAGCTTCGTGTCATCCGCAAACTTTGAAACTGTACTGACTAGGCCGACATCTAAATCGTTAATATATATAAGAAAAAGCAAGGGGCCCAATACAGAACCCTGAGGAACGTCACTCGCTACATTAGCCCAGCACGACTCCGCTCCATCAACGACCACCCTCTGTTTCCTGCCTCGCAACCACTCTTCTAGCCAATTTATTACTACACCCCCATGAGCCTTAGTTTTTTCAATGAGTCTTTTGTGCGGCACGGTGTCAAAGACTTTTTGAAAATCTAAATACACTACATCAACCGCCCGATGTCTATCGTAATCGTCAACCACGCTTTGGAAAAATTCTAAAAGATTAGTTAAGCAAGATTTGTTTCGCCTAAATCCGTGCTGCGTATTTCTAACAAGTTTATGGTATTCTAAGTGTTCGACTATACGATCCCTAATTATTGATTCCAAAAGCTTACCTACAACAGACGTTAAACTGATTGGCCTATAATTTCCCGCCGCACCTTTATCGCCTTTCTTAAAGATAGGTGTTACGTTTGCTAACTTGAAATTATCTGGTACGCACCCCTCAGAAATAGACGCATTAAAAATCTTTGTTAGCGGCACAACAATGCTATCTTTTAATTCTTTTAGTTGTATGGGATATATGGAATCCGGACCCGGTGATTTACGCGTTTTCATTTTATCAATATAGCGCATTACTTCCCCTGCACTAACGACAATATTATCCAAAATATTACCATTATCAAAAGGTATTATGTCTATGACCGTAGGGATATTCGTTACATCTTCTATAGTAAAAACTGACGTAAAAAATTCGTTTAGCAAGGTAGCCATTTCCTTGTTTTCAGAGACTAGATCTCCATTTACATTTTTTAATGGACCTAAGACACTTTTTACTGGATTTCTATTATTGACGTATTGAAAGAATCGCTTGGGGTTTTCTTTACCGTCACGAGCTATGGAGATTTCAAATTCGCGTTTTGACTTTTTTATTACACTTTTAGCTTCACGCCTTAGAGATATGTAGTTGTTTCGTAACAACAGATTATCTTTATCGCACTTATATAGCCTATAAGCCCTATCTCTACTCTTTATAATGTCTCCTACTCTACAAGTAAACCACAACGGCTTGTTGTTTACTTTCGCACGCTTAATTTTGTACGGTACACATTCCTCATTTATAGTCCTAAATACCGTTACTGTAACTGTAGTAACTGTACACACATTACATTACACAAGTTAAATTAAGTTAACACTGTGACTGTACACAACTTGAACTCACTGTACAACTCAACCCCTCTAGCCTCTACAAGTGTACGCCTCTGGCTTTGTCAACAAGTTCAGTCGTCCTCCTCCAGTAACTGAGCCAAATCCAGTTTTAATAAGTCCATGTTCCCCTTCATGAACACGAGGGACGTTGGAAGTTGTCAGAGGTCAGGCTGGCCCTTTTGGGCTTCATTATATCTGACCCATGGGAGAACAGTCTCTCCACGGCCGCAGAGCTGGGGATGGCCGTGTTATACTTGAGGAAAATTTGCGGAAAGATTTGCGTTTGCGGTCTTAGTTCCGCAACGCAAATTCACTAATTTGCGATGACTTTGCCGCAAACGCAAATCCGCAAACGAAAAACATACTTCCGCAATTGCGGAATTTGCGGTTTGCGGAAGTGTTTGCGGAAATGCCCAGCTCTGATCATATATATATCACGAAGGTCAAGCTTGTCGCCCCGCCTATATTATTAAGATATTGTGATATCATTTGGGATATATATATACTGTATATATATATAACGTAAAGAACGACGCTTGTATAGAAGAACATTCCGCGCAAGATGAGGAGGGAGAACGAACAAATGAAAAAATGAGGTAACCACCCGGGAATCGAACCCGGGATCTTCCGATTGCCGGTCAGATATGATAACCACTACACCATGGGCCTCACTCGATCAGAAGTCGTAATTCTCCTACAGACGCGCAGAATGTTCTTCTATACAAGCGTCGTTCTTTACGTTAATTATACTGTGTGTTGTTTGCAGTTGAAATGTATATATATATATATATATATATATATTATATATATATATATATATATATATATTGTACTGAATACAAATACATTTTTAATGAAATGAAAATGATATTGAAATAACCCTATTTATAAAAAATCTTCCTTCATATAAACTAAAAGCCAGTGTGTTTACCCTTTTTCATTTAAAAAGCTGAAATTCTTCTCGGGACACTTTCAAATAATCTTGTTATAAACTGTTGTGGTTTGGTGTTCCACGCTTCTTCCAAGACCTTCCATAGATCATCTCCGTAAGTTGCTGGGATTCCTCGTTTACTTTTTCCAAATAGTCCTATACAGCTTCAGTGATAGTGAGATCTGCACTTTCAGGGGAGCCATACCGCGCGTTGAAAGACTCCTCCAGCTTCCTCTCTAGTTCGTAAATGGGTCTTAATTATTTCAGCTGCGTGCTGTTAGATAAAGTTTGGATCAATATGCCGCGCACCACAAGGGATAGCATGATGAATCAAAATCTGGTTGTATCAGCAATTTTCAGCAATTTTCCAACACCACTCGAGGAGATGCACCCCGAAATTTGAATTAATCCTCCTCCATGCTTAACCGTTGGCTTCGAGAGAGGCTTTTTATAGGTTTCAGTCGTTCGTCGTCTCGCGTACTGTCTTCGATTACATCCAAATAATTGAAACTTTGACTCGTCCGTCCAAAGCACCTTCGACCATTGGTCTGTAGTCCAATTTCTGTGCTCTTGCGCATATTTTAGCCTTTTAACCCCGTTCCCCTTTCTTAATAGAGGTTTCTTACTGCAACACATCCTTTAAGTCCTGATTTCAAAGGTGACCTTCGTACTGTTGATAGATGGACAACGAAACCCGAGCCTTCTGCCAGTTCTGTTGTCAGTTCAACACTTGACTTCTTTCTATTCCTTAAAGATAATATCTTCGGGTATTGGTCATCCTTGTTAACAGAATTGTGTTTCTGTATAAAAAAAGAACTACATTGAATGAAGAAGCTCGCATCACTCGATTTTTAAGGTATGTATCCGAGGCATTATCAACAAGTATAGAGAAACAGCTATAATTGACAAAATCAGGACTGGTAGACCCAAAAATTCTATGACGATGTTCAACCGAATTTTTAGCCATTTTCTTTAAACCAAACAGTTGATCCTGGTAAATCTTTGTTTGGCAGTACAAACAGTGGCTTAAAAGTTAATGGCTTTGTAGAGAGAGAAAAAAATTTAGTAACAATGAAACCATTACAATGTTTCATCAATAATTATATTTAAATGTTAATTGTGAAGGATTAGCTACAACAGTACCTAATATCAGCGGCTCATGTACAATTTGCTTTGAATTGTTATGATCACAGTGTTTTGAAGATTATGATCAATGCGAATTAAAGATTGCTATCAAAGTATATTCTGTATAAATATCTTATTTGAAGTTGATCCTGGCTAAGACTTTTGCACAGCAGTGTGTGTGTATATATATATATATATAATATATATAATTATATATTATATATATATATAATATATTCGGTTTTACCTGCACACCTATCTGGTTTTAGCCAGAATTCTTATAAAATCTCCTTTGCTGGAGATAATTTTTTATTGAGGTTAATCTCATCATAATACCCCTTATCACGCGGCCGAGGTATTAAAATACCTCCCTTTTATTTGTAACAGAAGTTCTTATAAGAATCGTAGTGGTAAATGAGGCACGAACCTTCGAAGAATAGTACCTCTATACCCACTTCTCTATACCCCCATTGCTGCAAATAGTAAAAATAAGACTCATTTATCTGATTCGATGTATCAAGCTGAGCACTGTGCCCGCGAATCGTATTAATTATTTTACATCATTTTAAAGAAACTTCCGTGGCATATTTTACAAAAATGTAAAAATTCAAATTTTCAAAAAAATTCAAAATCAGACCTTTTTTTTTTTTGGACAGAAAAAAGAAGCAAAAATTTACATAAAGTTTCACAATATCTTTCAACAAAGAAATACCTTTTTTCCCTTTCCTTTACAATTTACATATCTGATATGACGTTAATATATTTAAAGTATTCTTATCTAAATATGCCGTGAGGAAGCATGAAAATGTTTCAGGTAAATCGATGGGATCCTCTCTTCATTTATTACAGAAAAAATGAAACGATAAATATTATTAATAATAATAATATTAATAATAATAATAATATTATTTTGTGTAAAAAGGGTGTATGTACAAATTAGACTATAGTATTTGCATTCCTAGTAATAATAGAGCTAGTAGTAGTAGTAACAATAGCTTTCTAGGATACTGTAATTATAGAATAATAATTCATGTACGTATCTAAAAACTAAAAGACAAGCTTAGCGAGTGTATATATATATATATATATATATATATATATATATATATATATATTTCTCTTTACGCGTATTCATTTACTACATATCTATCTTCCATGAGTGGATCATAGGGTCTTTGTTGGTCTGAAACATTATAACATATTTCTTATATTAAGATGATTTTGGCCATGCAGTAGTATCCACTCTTGTAAACCATTTTATAGTATACCATCTAAGAATCCACTCAAACGTATAAAGTGTTGTACGGAAATAGCCCCTCTATGGTTTTCCAAGGTTTAACCGCAAATTTACAGTCGTGCAAAAATGTCTACTGCTGAACTACCCTGCTTTGTATAACGATTCAACCAAAAGGACTAGACTGTTGTGCATGATTGCACACACACACACACACACATTTATATATATATATTAGACCGTTTCACGATTATATGGTAATTTTTCAAATTAAATTTTGATAAACGCACACACTTTTATTTTTTTGTATAAAGGAAGAAAAACAAATAGACAAAATATCATTTTATTTGAATGATAAAAAGGCACCCCTCAGATGGCACTTCTTTTACATTAATGGATAATTAGAGCAAATATAAGACTGAACGAAAAATGTGTTTTAAAACAAAGCGATTTAAATTCTATTTAAGACATATATGATTAAGAATATAGGGATTTCAGTGGCTGAGGGACCTCCTTTCTCTGATTTTCAATGATTTGAAAGGCCAGTTGTCTCTCTTCCTCACTCTTTGTGAGCTTCTCATTGAACTCTGTAGCCAGTTTGACTCCTCGTTCAGCACAGTCGTTGATTACTTTGACTGCCATGACCCGATTACGGTGCTCCTCAATGTCTTCAAGTTTCTTGGGAATTTCTATTTTCAAACACTTGAAGAAGTCTTGTGTTTGAGTTGTGACAAAACTGGTAATCTTTAAGTCATTGGGGTTTTGCAACATTCGGGGGTCCACCTTTCTTGCCCTCACTTTTCGAGGAGGCGCGTGGTGAAGGTTGTGGAGCATTAGAACCTTATCATCTTTAGTCACGAGGTTTGAGAAAAAGCCAAATCCTACAAGATCCTCACTCAAGTACCAACCATGGTTCTGAAGTTTTTTGAGGGCTGTAGCACCCACTTCCTTATCAACCTGGATCTTGTAGATATGTAGCATCTTGAGGAGGGCCAAATCATTTGCTGGAGCATCAATTCCAACTGGAGATGTATACCAAGCTTGAAGATAAACTGTCACTGAAAAGGCGTTTATTCGTATCAGAGCTTGTTTTTCATGAGGGGTGAGAAGGAATTGGTTCCTAAATAAGTAAATTTTAAGGAATAGATGCCCTTTCCCATCCATCTAGCTCTGCTGTAAGCTCCTGGGTAGTGGAATCTGCTATCAGAGCCTTTATTTGTTTTAGGCATTGGACAACCAAGGAAGATAAGTGCAAGTTCTAAGTATTCCCTGTAGTCACCTCGAGTGTGGCCCTCTTGAAGTTTGGAGTTGATGAAAGAAATAAGCTTGTCTCTGTGCTTCAAGATCCAATGATCTAAAGATTCTGAGGTGAGATCATTGGTTCATAGGGCTTGTAATTCTGCTGATCAATGTTATCCCAACAATCTCTGAATCGATTGAATAAGGGAATTTGTGGACCCGAAGAAGAGAAAAAACATGTCAAAAACTGCAGTGATAAGAAGCTCGGGATATGGTGGCGGCATGCCAGAAAAAGGAGTGATCTCTGAAGGGCCTTTGGATGATGGTACAAGCCCCAGCATGGATACCTGTATTGCTTGCAGTAGTATCAAAACAAAGGCCTGCTACTCACTCATTTATTTGTGGCCATTGCTTCAAGACATCTAAAACTGCTCTCCCATTTCTTCTCCCGTTCCAGAAATAAGCTTTGGAATAGACAGTAATTTTTCTAATTCGCCTGACCAGTCACAACAATGGGCATTACATCAATCTTACCCCCATGCATGGATGGAAGAAGCTTTCCATCAAAGTGAATTATTAAAGGGGTATTTGGTTGGAAACTGGCTTTAATGTCTTCTCCCATCTGCATCCGTGTTGATCGCCGAGACCTGTAGAGAGAGGATGATGAAAGTGTGATCTCTTCAATTTCCACTCTAGCAGCTGAAAGGGCAGGTGCCACAATGTGCATAGCAGCTCTTGCAGATGTTCCAGTGCGGTCCAGAGCAGCCAAGAACTTTTTATCCCTAACAATTACACCTGGTTCAAGCTTCTCCTTTTTTGAAGATGATGATGAGAGT
>JAJOZX010003245.1:37500-220000 GCA_023014485.1 Bathynomus jamesi
TGGTTGTTACTCACGGAAGAAATAGTTTGACAAAAATGTTTTGAATCGCTGTGATTGATAATGATCCAGTTAGACGTTACAATTTTAAACCATAAACTCGCATCCTCGGTAGAAAACTCATATGCAGTAAATTAGGCTGTGAATTGCGTCTCTTGTATTCGACGACCTTCCAAAACAGAGACAAACGGACGAACAGGCATAAAGACGGACATTGAAAAGAAGCTTTTTAAAAATGTGAATTATATAAGGAAATTGATACCACTTTTAACCACTGTATATTCCGGACAATACTTACATGTCTGACCGTCTGCCTTCGTAACTGGTAAGCATTTTTTTATTTTATATTATATATTCTTGAACTAAAGAACTGTAAATTATAACTAATATATTTTACATCTTAACATCTTAACAAACATCAAAAACCAATTTCAGATTTCCTTTTTAAACAGTAAATTATTTTACACAGCAAGTGAACTTTACAAACGAATATTTCTTTATTTTCAAGCATTTCACTTACAAGCATTTCATTTACAAGCATTTCACTTACAATTTTTTTTGTAAATACACGATTTTCAGACGGTTTCAAGGGTCCATATTTTTATAATGCAGAAATTACATGAAAGTTTGGCTCTCATAAACATATATACATACAGTGCTGAGAAATGAATTCATATGTACAATTACTCCCAAAGGATTAGTTGAGAAAGAAAATAAACGTTTCTCTTCTCTCTCTCTCTCTCTCTCTCTCTATCTCTCTCTCTCTCTCTTTCTGAGGTAAAGTTGTGTTTCTGCCTTACTTATTTCTTTTTTCTTTGGGTGGCTGGGTGCATGTGAAGGGTGAGGGCATGGTGTGGAAAAACTGATTTCCTTTCTCAATTCCTGTTCAACCCCTTTCCTGTAGCAGCATTTCATCACCTTGCCAGCGTGATGGCTTTGCGCGTACATGGGTGTAAGCATGGCGAGTTTGCTTAATCCTTTTGGAACGAGCCAGGAGTAGGCCATGGGGTCTTCGTTGGCCCGATACCTAGGTAAACAGAAGCGTAAATATTTGTAGAAAATGAAACCATATGTTCGAGGTTTTTGTGATGATACGAAGTAGTTGATATTACTATATTATGCTAGTTTTTTCGACCATGCTCTCTAGTGTACGGTTTCTAGTTGTGCATAACGTAATTGTCGAACTAGTTTATATATTCTCCTTTTCCCGTAAAATTTCCTTGGCTACATTCTCAGGGTCAAGGTATTTTCTTCAAACTTTCTCCGTACTCGCCTCTGCGGGGAGGGAGCAGAGGGTGGGGAGAGAACCGTGTGCTATTATATCCAGTTTTCTACTACAGCTAAAATAATTAAAAAATACACTAGTTGAAGAACAGGAACCTCCCAGAGTGGACCGAAAGTTTTTTGAGGCTTCCTCTTGTCCTTGTAACTCTCTCTCTCTCTCTCTCTCTCTCTCTCTCTCTCTCCTCTCCAGTATATACGATTGGTGTATATACGATATGATATATATATATATATATATATACATACAGACAGGGTGTAACAAAAGTCCGTTCTCATAGGGAAATAAGATATAACAGAGTTGAACGAGAAAGTAGTTTTAACTCTACATTACAAACAATACAATCAACTTACCAATTAATCCAGTACATGCTCAAATTGCATTCCATGTAGCCGCATTCAATTCAGTGCGGATTTTCGTCGTTCAAGTAACGATAACCTTATTTCCCGATGAGAGCGGACTTTTGTTACACCTATATATATATATATATATATATATATGTGTGTGTGTGTGTGTGTGTTGATTTGAAAAGTCATAAATTTCCTATTTGGCACTAACATGGTAACAATTACTATTATTTAGTGCCAAAATTTAAAAAAAAATTGAGTGAGTGATCAGTAGTAGCGACATTTCAACCCCCATGAAACTAAGAGGGGTGATGATCCAAACTTCCTACACTTCCAAATCTGTTCCGTCTATTTTAAAGAAAAATAAGCAGGTGTCGAGGAAGGGTTCAGCTATTTATGTGCCGTGAATTTTTAAATTTATTTAAAATATTAACCTATAGAAAATTACACACACACACACACACACACACACACACACACTCTTTCACTATGAAATGACTGGTATCACGATGGTCAATACCCAATTCCTGATGATACCAATGGAACTGGTGCTTTAACTGTATCTGTTCCTAAGCGTATTTTAAGTTTTCCTGCTTGTTACAACGTGTTTATAAGTGTCCATTCTTTCGACTTCAACGGAGACTGTTGCAGAATGAAGTGTCTCACTAGGATCATTCTTACGAGGTAGCGTTAAGTGTCTCATGTGAAGTGTCTCACTAGGATCGTTCTTATGAGGTAGCGTTAAGGCGATTTCTGAAAGATGATACAAAATTGTGATTATTAATATTCCTTTAAAGGAAACTTTATTTAATCGTATCTCATGGAGGGACGTGGGTCGGGGGGGGGGGGGAGGGGGTGGGGTGTGTTACTATACTTATGGGTTACTAGATCAGGACGAACACCCGATTTAGGGGCAAAGCTGGGCACTTGCGTTTTTTTTTGCGGTACTGCGGTACTGCGGTACTACCGTGTTGTCGGTACCGCGGAAAGTACCGCGGGAAATTGAATGCGGTAGCGGTACTGCTGTACTTTCAGCGATCCTTTGCGGTACTGCGTTATGCGGTACCGGTTTGGTAGTGCGGTAGTACCGCAGTACGCAGTACAGCAAAAAAAACCGCAAGTGCCCAGCTTTGTTATGGGGTACTGACTAATTAGTGGGGTAATTATACCATCCACCACTAGTTTAAACTCGCTTGTTGGGCACTCCTACTAGTGGGGTAAATTTAGTTTTGGTAGGTTACGTAAGGTGAGGTTGGGTTAAGTTGGATTAGATTAAGTAAGGTTAGGGCTGGTTGGTTTGGCTAAATTATGCAAAGTAAGAGAAAATTAGGTTAGATAAGGTACCCCCCCCCCCCACTACAATGATATATGAAAAGTACCTCCCTAATATAGTAAAACAAATGTACGTGTGTGTGTGTGTGTACACAGTCTTAAAAATTAAGAAACAAAAAACGCTTTTTTTTCACTGACGTCATATTTTGAAATACAAAAAAAAAAGCAACTCGATGCCAAAAAAAATGTAAAAGTTGAGAAAAATATTCTTCAAATCAAACGAATAAAATTTAAATCATTCACTTATATATATATATATAATATATAAAAATTTTATTTTATTTTTGTATCCCCTAAATTTTGTTGTCATTTCGTTTCTGTTTTTATCTTTTTTTTTTAAATATTTGATATATTTAATTTTTTGACCTTTTTTCATTTTAAATTATATTTTTTTAATTACTTATATATATATATATATATATATATATATATACTGTATATACAGGGTGATCAAAAAGTAACGCAACCCATGGGAAAACGATTTATTTCAGAGCAAGTGCTGGAAGTGGGCACCGTTCTGTGCTTCACACAAGTGGATACGGCGATTCATGTTCTTAAAGACCCTTTGCAACGTTTCCTGTGAAATTGCATCAACACACTTCTGAATCATCGCCTGCAACAGAAGGAAAAAATCAATTATGTGCGCAACCCATGGAGAAACGCACATAATTGATTTTTTCCTTCTGTTGCAGGCGATGATTCAGAAGTGTGTTGATGCAATTTCACAGGAAACGTTGCAAAGGGTCTTTAAGAACATGAATCGCCGTATCCACTTGTGTGAAGCACAGAACGGTGCCCACTTCCAGCACTTGCTCTGAAATAAATCGTTTTCCCATGGGTTGCGTTACTTTTTGATCACCCTGTGTATATATATATATATACACACACACATATATATATATATAATATATATATTGAAAATAAATTTCTACATTCCCAAAGTGACGCTGCCAAAGCTAACTTGACACAACCTAACGTACTCTCATTTAATCTAACCTCCGTTCAGTGTTATGTTAACTGAATAGGTATAACACGACCACGTACAAGCAAGTGGTATTTGACTGAGAAAAAGATGTAAGAGAGAAAATTCGGAGGTAATTTTTACCCAAAATATAAAACTGAAAACGATTCGAGATAAGATGGCAGTGGCAAAACGCCGTGTTCTTAGTTCTTAAGGTCATGGGTTCGAGTCTCGGATCAACGATTAAGATGCTTTTCGGGTCTTCCTTAATGGGGGTAGTGGTTCGGATCATACGTCCAGGCGTAGGTTCCCTCCGTTACACGACCTCTTTTACCCATTACGAAGGGGGTTAAAGAACCTCAGAACAATATATATTAACAAAGAAATTGAATATTGGAAAAATAATTTATCACATTTTTGAAAGGTATGCAAGAAAAAAATGACCTATTCCCTGCAAGGATGTTTGATCTCTTTTGCGAAGAATAAAAGCTTTCAAATCATTTTAGAATACTGTAAATTCTTTATCGTAGAATAACGAATTATTATTATATTATTATTATTATATTATTATTATTATTATTAATATAATAATTCTGGTCAACGATCTCATATTTACGTGCAAACGATAATTAACTAATTCTGAAATGAAACTAATTCCAAATATTATATTTCTGACGTGAATATCATTTACAGGCTTCGGTTACATTAAATTTACATTTCACTTTCCCGCAAATTATAATACTATTTAGTTACTAGTTTACACAAATGTTCATTCATCATTTTACGACCAACTTTTACGTTTAATAATAGAAGAAATTCGTAGGCATTTTAGTTTGGAACATTTGTTTTCATTCGCCCATATCATACTTTATTTATGGAATAGAAGTGCAATACGGATGAACCCACATAATCTCTCTCTCTCTCTCTCTCTCTCTCTCTCTCTCTCTCTCTCTCTCTCTCTCTCTCTATATATATATATATATATGTATGTATGTATATCAACAACGTTCAAAACATGTCAACAGAGTAATTTCAATTTAAAGGAAAAGTTTCACTGTTTTACACAAAGCATCGCTCTGCCCATATACCCATTCAGGGTACGATCAGCTCACAGTATCACTGGTAAGCGCATAGAGGGTCACTGTATTGACGAGTCTTCCGTACACCGTTCCTTATCACTGGAAGCAACAATACTTCGTTCTGTCCTCAAGTTCATAATCATCTACGTGCCTGTGTCGTTAGTTTGAGTTTCAAACCCTCTTGGCTCTACAGGTTTGGGTGAAAAAGATACACCACAGTTTGTGTTTTCTCCCGAAAGTAACAGAAATGCACCCCCTTCAATCACAAGTAATTTATATCACCCCAAGTATAGATATATATATATATATATATATATATACAGGGTGGGCCGTAAGTTTCCATACATAGGAAAAATTAAGCGTTTGTTTTTATGTTTCAGATACCCTAAGAATATGCGTTTGACGTAAGATCTTGTTTACTGATGAAGCAAATTTTTACGTCAATGGAGAGGTTAATCGGCAAAACATACGTTATTGGAGTAATGCTAACCCTAACTGGCTGAGTCCGACGAAGATGCAAGGTGCCGGTAAAGTGATGGTGTGGGCGGGATATGGGGTGACAGAATTATTGGACCAATTTTTGTCAGTGGAAATCTTAATGCCGAAAGGTATCTTAACATGTTGCAAGAAGAGATTTTCCCATCCCTGCTAAACGAGGAAGGTAACTTCCCAGTTACTTCCAGCAAGATGGAGCTCCACCTCATTATGGTCTTCACGTGCGTCGGTATTTGGATCAGCAGTTTCCGGATGCTTGGATTGGTCGGCGTGGTCCTGTGGAGTGGCCTCCCAGATCCCAGATCTCACCCCCCTTGATTTCTATCTTTGGGGGCACTTGAAGGCCATGGTGTATCAGGAAAAGATACGAGACATAAATCATCTAAAGGAACGTATCACCAACGCCATTACAAGCATAACGACAACTGTGCTAATGCATGTTCATCAACAGTGGGGAACACGTATTGAAATGTGTTTTCAAAACAATGGCAACCATGTAGAGCATATTATATAAATAAAAATGGTTGTCCATAACAAAATGTTTATTTTCCTATGTATGGAAACTTACGGCCCACCCTGTATATATATATATATATATATATATATATATATATATATATATATATATACGGCTACATCTCCGCCTGACTGAAGAAGGGAGTCCTCTTCGAAATGTTTTGAGGGAATTTTAGCCTTTTATGATTTATTGATTTTTAAATTTTGGAGGTCTTTATATATATATATATATATAATATATATATATATATATAATATATATATATATATAATTCAGAAACAACACTAAAAAATAGGAAAGGTAGAATGCGCAGTATTTCCAAACTAAAGGTCAGACAAGGGACATCCTCAACTCTGAAGGGAAATAGTTTTGTTGTCAGAGGACCAAGACTATTTAACCAGTTACCAAAGTCCATCAGGAATACATCTGGTGTCAATGTGAACGTATCTAAAAGAAAACTAAACGCCTGGCTTAGGACAGTCCCTGATGAGCTGGGTGTAGATGGAGCTCAGAAAAGCAACTCGTATATATCCTTTCTAATGAGGAGAACGCTTCTTGGTTACGCTCCTTTTGTTGTCACGTAGGGGAATTACGACGTAACTACATGCTGTCCTAACCATGGAGGTGATTCGTGACAGAAGAATCACAATGCACAGTAACAGCTTCACAATTACCATAATCCTTTATTTAGTAATAAAATTAATTACAGAACTAGCTAAGAGGAAGTCTTAGTATCCGCCATTTTTATCTTTAGTCATATTCTCTGCCAGCTCAACATTACAGAAGAAGGTATGTTTGTTGAAAAAAAAAAAAGTTCTCAGATGGAACAAAATCTGTGAAAATATTTACTGAAAATTAAAAAATTCAACGCTAATTTGTAACTAGTTGAAAAAATAATGTGTCAAATAAATAAAAAAAATGGGTTCCGCACGCACAGTCTTTTTAGTTGTTCATTTGTTTATTTTGTTTACTAATCAAATTTATTTTCAACCCATTACAATTTGTTGGTAAATTTCGAAATTTCAGTATTTTTCCATAGATTTTATTTTCTCGGAGAACTTTTTTTCCACAGATGTACGTGCATGATCAGATCGCTAAGTGTATCATTAATATATATATATATATATATATATATATGGAAGGAGGAAAAATCCTTATTTTGATTAGAAATAAAAGATTGGCTGAAAAGACAAGCTTGGCAGTAATCCAAAATAGAAAAACTTACTGTCCGGCTTTTCATGTCTTTTCTTGAAAGCGAAATTTATCGTAATTCACAAATACATTCAAATCGTAAAAATCTTCAGATGTCTGTGCGTTGGGAGGGACGTTTGTATGTGTATGCGCGTGTACGTCTGCGTTTGTTGTTTTTTTCTTGTTCGCATATGTGTTTGTTTACGTAAGCACGTGCGTGCGTGCATTTGCGTACGTACGTGCGCATCCGCGTGTTTGCGCCAATTCATTCTGTGCCGCATTGAGATACACTCGCTACTGCGTCAACAATATAAACTACATAAACAGGCCTTTTCATAAGACTTGCTCTTGAAAGCACTCGTGTACCGGAAGTCTTCGCAGCCGCTCAAAGATAAAATAATGTTATCAACTCGTCCTTGGCAATGACTTATGTACACTTGAATAGGAAGAGGTACACTTTGTTTTTATTTATATGAACCTCTAAATTTAGTCTGTTCACAGTGTAATGCTTGAGTGAGGTCAAAGGAGAAGTGATGGGTAGATGGTTGGGGTAAAAATGCAGTTTGTAGACATATCGTTCGAAAGAGTTTTCCTATTTTGAACTTAATGCAAAGAACTTTATAGATTTTTTTTTACACTCTAACAACCTAACTTAACCTAACCTGACCTAACTAAGCCTAACCTAACCTAATTCGGTCTAATCCTAAATATCCGTTATCATAAAATGTCGTTAGCCCGAATACAAAAATGTATTTACATCAATATTTATTTGTATCAAATCTCGGGTTTAACTATAGTTACAGTGATGTAAAAAACAAAATGAAGTGATATTGCTGAATCATACGTGCTGCTCGGTCGTCAGGGAAAATTTAGTTTATAAATTTTGGCAAAAAAAAATTTCCAACGTCCGCGGAATTCGAACCCGGAACCTCCAGATTGCGAGATCGATGAACTACTACTGAGACAAGGCAACTATACTCATATTTAGTAGTTGTAGCTACTATTTATGCGTTTTTTCGTAACAAAATCTTCGCAAATAAATTCTCCCCATTCCCCCCCCCCCTCCGAACACAACACACACACACACACACACACACACACACACACATGTGCGCAACTTCGCATAAGCGAGGTACCAACTTTTTAAAATCTATATAGTATATATATCATCAAAACTAACTAACCAAAACGAATTTAAACTAACCTAGCTATCAAACCGAGATGGTTAAGTTAGTCTTTCGAACATAGTTGAGGGCTCGAAGGATGGTTTCTGTTGTCATTAAATAGTGAGATCTTCTCGAACCTAACCTAATCCTAATTACCTAACCTAGCGGAACCTAACCTAATCAGGACTAACATATCTTATTTCTAACAATAAAATATTTCTAGATTTTTTATATAATTTTCTAATGTTCTGAGTTGCCAAAAGTGTTACCTCACAAAAAATACCTCACTATCTGTAAATTATCACACACTCAACCACACTTATTCCAGGTTATCTACGCACACACACACACACACACACATATATATAGGAAGAGATTGTAGACATCATTCGACCAGGGCAGTAGGCTACTCTGAGGTGGACGTTAGACAGGAGACAGAGAGTGCTGCTACTCCCGTTTCTGCTGTCACTGTCGTCCTTAGCTGATCTTTTTACGTATCCCATTCACCATGTGAGCAGTCATCATGCTCTCAAACACACACTTCTCACACTATTCCTCACTACACATATTCACTTACATACTGCACAATCTTTTCAAAATTTAAAAACCAACAAAATTATATAGACTGAAGAGCCTCGGAGTCCCCTGGGAAGAGAACCATATATGTCCCCACTTCTGGCTTTCCCCCTGCCGATACCGTGGATGCAAACACGGGCAGGTTCTGCTACCCATTCGAGATGTTCTGGGCCTCTGTCTGATTCACTTTTCATTAACTTCTGCAACATTCGTGGCCTTTTCTCAAATTTTCAATCTGTTGAACACCACATCTCCTCGTCTAAACTTCACCTTCACTTCCTCACTGAAATTCAGGTGTCTAGGACGACTGACAGCAACCCCTTTATTGTACCCTCCTATATCTTCTGTACTCACTTTCATTCCAACAGTGGATGTTGCAACGACTTAACTTGCTCTCGGATTCTCGAACTTGAATCCTCCGAATTCTACACCCTCCGGCCACGGCTTACATGCCAATCTCGAACTAAATACATCTGCGCTGTCTACCTTTCTCCTAATTTTACTGACTATCCAAAACTCTTTGACTACGTCACTTCTAAAATGGAATACATTCTATCCCACTCCCCCATATGCTAATTTTTTAACAAACTGTGCAGCACCCCACTCGTATTCCCAATCGCTTTCGAGATAGGTCCAACATTCTTTTTACTCTGTTAAACTTTTTTCTCAGTTGGGCTCCTCCGACCACAATCTTGTATCTGTTTCCTGTTCTATCGTTCCAGTTCGGCCTCTGGATCCTCCCAAGAGGAGACGCCTTTGCCACTTTAGCTGGGGACCCTCCGAGTGCACTGAGCGCATCACGGAGGTGATTTTTCTTGGGCATGGAGGCGTACATTCCAAATTCGTTTCCTATTGTTAATACAGAAAAAACCTTGGTTTAGCTTTGCTTGTTCTAACGCTATCCACAACAGAGAGGAGGCTTCAGAAGTTACTGTTGCCACCCAACAACTGACTCTCATTTAATTTATATTTCTGCCCGGATCATGCAAAATCTGTACTGCCTTTGCCACTTTAGCTGGGGACCCTCCGAGTGCACTGAGCGCATCACGGAGGTGATTTTTCTTGGGCATGGAGGCGTACATTCCAAATTCGTTTCCTATTGTTAATACAGAAAAAACCTTGGTTTAGCTTTGCTTGTTCTAACGCTATCCACAACAGAGAGGAGGCTTCAGAAGTTACTGTTGCCACCCAACAACTGACTCTCATTTAATTTGTACTTCGATTCACCAAAAATTCCTTCATCAGACGAAAATGTGAAAACCTATTCAATTCTAATTCTTCTCGCACTTTCTGGCACCTAGCCAAGAACTTCTCCAACAACTTTATTTCTTCTTTCCCTCCTCTCTTTCATTGCCACAGCTGAATTGCCGTCTCCTCTCCTGATAAAGTTGAATGCTTCGCTCAAACTTTCGCCTCGAACTCAACCCTGGACGATTCTAGTGCTGTTCCTCCATCTCCTCCTCCCTCTGACTTAGTCATGTCTAAAATTAGAATATCTTCCAAAGATGTTTTTTTCTGCCCTATCTGGGCTCAACTCCTGGAAGGCGTACAGTCCTAATGGTGTCCCTCCTGTTGTTCTGAACTCTCTAACTGCATGCCTCCTCCTTTAAGGAGAACACGCAATACCAGACTTTCGACACATTCTCATTCCTTTTCTGTCAAACTCACTACGCGATGGTTAATCGGTATTTTCAATCTTTTATCTACTCAACCGGTGAACTTTAGAACAATCTTCCTCAGTCCAGCTTTGTACCTCTCCATGACCTCCAATCTTTCAAACACAGTGTGTCCAGGCATCTCAAAAACCTTGGACCTTGATTTTGTCTCTCTTCTTCTTCTGTTGGAAGGGCGTTTTTGGCGGCATTCCCCCTTTGCCCCTCCTTACTGCATAATGTATATAATATATTATATATATATATATATATTATATATATATATATATATTATATATATATATATATAATGTTCAAGTGCAAGATCGCATATTACGCGTAATTCAGGGTCAAAAACACCCACTTTATTTATACAGTAAATCTGCTCGTCTGTCGTACACCAAATGTATACATCATATGCTAATTTTTGTTTTATGTAGGAAGGAGGGGGCAAGGGCGAGCACCCGCAACCCCCCCCCCCATATAAGCATATAAGAAGGAGAGGGCCAAAATCAAGGTTTTTGAGGGCCACGATGCCATTTTATTTATTTTTTTTTTTTATAAATTTTGAAAAGATTGTGTAGTGTGTAAAATGCATATATATATATATATATATATATATATATATGTGTGTGTGTAGGGAAGAATAAAGTGAGAAGTGTGTGTGTTTGAGAGCATGCTGGACTGCTCACAGCCTCACAGGGTAGATGAGACACAGGAAAAGATCAGCTAAAAAGGACAGTGACAGAAGAAACGGGAGCTCCAGCACTCCTGTCTCCCCCCGCCCCTGACTACATCCATTATACACAAAATGTTTATATGATACATAATAGGCGCACATGACACGCAAAACGAGTACATGATTCGAAAAGTAAATATATTATACGATAAGTATATATATAATACGTAATATGCGTACATCATACGTAAAATTCGTACGTAGCAATCGATATGCGTACATCATACAAGCGAAATGCTTACATAATAAGCAGTGTGCGTACATCATACGCAAAATGCGTATATAGTAAGCAATATGCATACATTATACGTAAAATGCCTAACACAGTAAGCAAAACGCGTACATGATACGCAAAATGCGTACATAGCAAGCAATATGCATACATTATACGCTAAATGCCTAACATAGTAAGCAAAACGCGTACATGATACGCAAAATGCGTACATAGTAAGCAATATGCATACATTATACGCAAAATGCGTAACACAGTAAGCAAAACGTGTATATGATACGCAAAATGCGTACATAGTAAGCAATATGCATACATTATACGCAAAATGCCTAACACAGTAAGCAGTATGCGGTACATGATACGCAAACAAAAATATACCAAATGAGTTGAACTCCAAAATTAACTTTAATAACCTTAAATCAAATGATGTTTATAGGGGATGTTCTCTCGAATGTCATTAATTTAGGGATGTTTAGAAGGAAAAGGAAAGAAGTTGCCAAAAAATTGGCTGAAGAAGTTAAAAACCTCATTTTAACTTTTGAAATTATGAGTATTGAAGCAAAAAGGTTTTATAATGCTCCAAGTTTCTTCCTGTGAAATATCATAACGAAAACTTACTTAACAAATTTTTGAAGAAATCTTAAAATGTTTTTACTTGTAAACTTTAGTGAACAACTTTCTCTCTCTCTCTCTCTGTATGTATGTATGTAGGTATGTGTATATGTGTAATGATGATGTCTGTTCGTTTATACACGCCAAACGGCTTGGGTAATCTGCACCAAATTTAGCATACGCATTAAGGGAGAACCAGGGAAGGTTTTAGTAACCCACTTTTTCATGTAGGAAGGAGGGGCGAAGGACGAGCGCCCACAGAAATGCAATTTGCCAATTTCCATGGAAGAAGGAGAGAGCAGATTTACATATATATATAAGTTTTGAAAAGATTGTGTATTGTGTAAGATATATATATATATATATATATGTGTGTGTGTGTGTGTGTGTGTGTGTGTGTGTAGTGAGGAATAAAGGTAGAAGTGTGTTTTTGAGGTCATGCTGGACTGTTCACAGGGTAGATGAGACACGGAAAAAGATCAGCTAAGGAGGATAGTAACAGGAGAAACGGAAGTTGCAGCAATCCCTGTCTCTTACCTAACGTCCCCTTTCCCCCGGAGTGCTTCCCTGGTCGATTGGTGTCTACAATCTCCTTGAATATGGAGTGAGGGGAAAATGGCCCTGTTTCCTTTGATGGCACGGTTAGGGGCTCATCTCAGTCGAAAATGTTACAAAAAAAAACTGTGTTCCCTAAAACCCAGAATATTTGACAACCTTTGGTTCAAACCCCGACCCTGAATTATCGCCGTCCCGTCAGGCAGTGATTGGATGAACATTTTCCAGACGGTTGGGTCGGAAGACGTGGGGCTGTACAGCGGTGACCTAAAGATGGTGTGATCTACTGTAAGACCCGCAGATTTCATTTTATGGTATAGTAAAAGACAGAATCAATACAAAGAAACCATCAAACATTCGAGGACTCAAAAATCACCGCGGTGAGGCGAGGAATCAGTCAGAACTTGCGACAAAATATATCGCGTTGTGAAGGCTCTTTTTCAGGAGTGCCAGAATAAAAATGGTACACGAATCCATCACTGTTTTTCCACTTTGTGTTAAGATCAGGTGGAAATGAGAACTGTTTGTTCATTAAAAGGAGATACATATAAACAAAGTATATATATATATTATATATATAATATATAATATATATATATATATATATATATATATATATATATATATATATAATTCAGAGGCGACGGCGGGGGTCAGGCAGGTCAGGCTCAGACTGACCTAACTTTAAAAGAAAAAGAAATTTAATTTCCTGGTCATCATGTAAAATTTAAATTTGTGTATTTCAAAGATCTATTTATTATGGTCACTTTATTAGAGCAATATAAATTTTAGAATGCCACATTTTTTTCCTTCTCTCCATGCGCCGCTTTTTTGGGCAAAGTCAGACTTGTTTTATGACGCCTGAGCGACCGAGTGCATTAAGCCACAAAGCCAGGTCAGGCATCATTTCCGATGCCTCGCATCACACTTATGAAAAAATGAAACTTTTACGAAATTTAATGTAATTTAAAATCAACATTAGTATAGCATTTGTCAAAACAATCAGATAAGTATATAATTTTGTCAATCTATATTTTCAAAGAAGAGAAAAGCGAGTTTTTCAGTTTACAAGTCAGGCATATTTCTAAGTGCCTAACATTACGCTGGATGCCAAATCTCATCCTCAGAAAGCTGTTTGAGTAAAAATAGAGATATGTGGCAACTATGAATTGCGCACGGCTTTCCTCATTGTCAGTTAACTCAGGGACCGTGTCGTATTCGTTTCAGTGCATTTGAATTTTTTTCTTTTGTGCTTTTTGTGTGTGTGTGTGTGTGTGAGTTTTTTTCTTTTTTTACTCGACCTTAGATACCCATTTACATTGAAGTACATTTATAAAGATCCTGATTTTACTGCCTGCAAAAATGTCAAAGAACTGCTAAAATTATGCATTGACTTAAATTTAGAAAAAGCTTTTAGCGAATCTGCAAAACTGTTTACATTGATTTTAACTATACCAGTGAGCAGTGCATCCACAGAGAGAAGTTTTTCAACATTAAATCGAATTAAGACGTATCTAAGGAAGAGAACTGGTCAGGAAAGACTAGTATGTTTAGCAAGAATTGCAATAGAGAAAGAAATTGTGGTTTCCTGGAGAGGCAAAAGATTCTACATGACAAGGTCATCGAAGAATTTGCATTGAAACCGAGGAGGTTGGAGTTTATGTATAAATGACTCATGGTAGATCAAATATGATGAAGACATTCTCTAAGGACATAATAAAATACAAGTAAGTTATTATAATTATTAAACAATTTATTGATTTAGTAGGCTTTAAGTAATTTTTGAAAACAAAAGCAAAATTATTTAAAAAACAAAATTTACATATTCATTAATATGAATTCTATCGAAGTCATATCAAGCCCATAATGCTTGTGCCTGACCTATGTGAAAAGTCTGGCGTCGCCCCTGATATATATATATATATATAGCCTCGGTGGTGTAGTGGTTAGCGTCGCTGACTACGAATCCATCGGCCCCGGGATCCAGACCCGGTGACGACAGGCGGCGCTCAGCAAATCTCAGCTGTTTATCCTTCTACACAGTAGAGAAATTGGTTGGTAGATAAATGGGATCACCTGAAGATCAGGGCCCCCAGCCTTCTTTAGTTAGCTTTATAAGGCTAACTAACGAAAATATCACGACCTAACCTAACCAATCGTTAGGTCAACTGTACGCCCTTGACGATTGGTTAGGTTAGGTCGTGATATTTTCGTTAGTTAACCTTATAAAGCTAACTAAAGAAGGCTGGGGGCCCTGATCTTCAGGTGATCCGATAAATGGGTACCATCGGTAGCCTAGTGGTTAAGACGCTGGGCTGCTGGTGGGGCGTGGTTCGGATTCCACGTTAAACTGTAGATGTAAGGTAGAGTGACAAGCTTGACCTTCGTCAGAATGAACAATTTTGGCGGAAGCCAAACCAGGGTTAACCAAGGTAATGGATAGTTATTTTATATATATATATATATATATATATATATATATATATATATGTGTGTGTGTGTGTGTGTGTGTGTGTGTGTGTGTGTGTGTGCATCTAAACGTTTTCATTTTTATTTAGGTCATCATATAAAAAAAAAATGATATCGCAATCATGTTCCACGGAAGGTCTGGAACGCATCCAGGAGAAAAAGAAGCAGCAGCAGCAGAAGAAGAAGAAGAAGAAGAAGAAGAAGAAGAAGGAATCGTGGGGCAATTTCCGGATCTGGAGCGACCTGGATGAAAGGCAAAAAGTGTCTAATAAATATTCTGGCCTTGTCACAAGGTCACCGCCATACGCCCTTCCAGATACCTTCATCCGTCGCTACTTTTCTAAGATTTATGTCGCGTATCCTGCAATGGAGCAAACTTTTACGTTATGCGCTAAAACTTAATGAAAGTCCGATAGATAATCTCGCGCAATTCGTTAGTCGGTCACATGAAGACTCCGTGCAGGGTGCGTGTATATATATATATATGAGAGAGAGAGAGAGAGAGAGAGAGAGAGAGAGAGAGAGAGAGAGAGAGAGAGAGAGAGACGTCCCCCCTCGAATTAACCCACAGTGCCAAACGGTTTTTGGCACCCATTCTTTGACGAACACGTTGTCTAAATAAGTAGTTTCGGCGACCATTATTCGTTATCGTAAAAGTGACCGCTCGCCATTTCGATGGTTCATCCTTGAAGCGAACAGAGATGAGGGTGGAGTAAAAAGGGAATTAGAGAAAGATATAAAGTCTGATTGGATTGTTGGAACGCGAGTAAAAGTGTGGCACACAAGATTTAGGAAAGTCTTTACATTTCCCTTTTATTGTATCTCATTCTTTAACGCTAATTCTTTCTCTCAATTGGCATACACACACACACACATACACACACACACACACACACACACACACTGCTTTTTTTATGTCCTTGAAATCTGAAAAGTATAGAGTAGGATAGGGTAGGGAGTAAACAAACAAAGGAATGGCAAGAGAATTTGTTTTACTACTTTTTGTGACCTCATTTTTCATTCAAAATTGAAACATTACTCCGACCGAGGCATGGATTCAATGCGACACTCGCACACATTCGTAATTTTATGCCAGAATCTCTGAAGAAGCGCTCTGAAAGGTGTACCCCCACAAATTTATCTTTTGTTCAAGAATCCGATTCTCGAGGACAACCATAAATTCTCTTCACGGTTTAAATCAAAGGAATTTCGTGGCCAGTCAATGAGTTCAGTGTCATTATCTTGAAAAATCTTTCTTACAACTTTGGATGTGTGACAAGGGTTCAAATCTAGTTCGAAGATCCAATTTTCATTTTCAAACCACTCAAAAGCGGAATATATTTCAGTCACCACTAGAATACATTTGACACTATTCCTCATCCCTTCTACAAAGTAAAAGTCCCCATTTTATGAAAAACAAGACCACACCATAACCTTCAGTAGGTGCTTTATAGTGGACGCCTGATGGACCGGTGTCTGATGTTCAAAAAATGTAGACATGACCCATAAAAGAGAGACGACAAATGTGAATGAAGTTGTCTTCAATCGTAAAGAAAAGCACGGTTTACCTCATGTTATTTATTATTATTTTTAAATTAATATGGGTATTATGTAGCGCATTTTGAGTGTAATTTCAGTAGAAATTAAAACTTTCCTCAGTATGAATGATAATTATTTTGAGAAAAATATTACTAAAAATGTCGTGCGCACCTTTCTTTTACTTAGGTACTGCGCACCTTTATTTCTTTTGTAACTTCTGACACCATTTCTGTAGTGCCCAACCCGTTTATTTATTTACGGTGCTGGACCCCTTTTAATTACGTTAAGTCACTTCACTGACACCCTTTAATTCTATTTCAAATTATTTCTTATTTTCGTTCAGGATGACTCGGCCTATCCAGACGGATGGCCCTTTAAATTGATAGGCGTAAGTTCCTTCGACTTTCCAGAAGCCTACTTTGAATGTTAATTCACCTCAGCTAACAAGAGAGGCCTATTGCAAGGTGGCAGAGAAACGACACGCTCCCTCTTATAAAGTTTATTCAATTTCACTCAAATTAGTACATAAATTCAAAGTAATAGGCTGATAGATGATTATCAATTTTGCTTACAATAAAATCCAGTTATTAATTTAACGAAAAGTTTCACAAGTCTTTTAGTCTACAAAATCATTTATACAGAGGGGCTTCTTATTTTCATGTAACAATAAAACTTAGCACTAAATGAAAGTATCAAAATCGACAAAGAAATTGGAAAGAATGAATTACTTACAAAATTTAGAAGTTATTCTCAACAGTTCTGCGCGAGTCCCGCAGATTTATTTCCAGAACAGAACACCCAAAAACCGAAAGAGTCCCAAATAATTTTAGATTCCTTCCCAAAATTATTGACGGGTCATGCACAATAGGTATTCTGACTAAATTCTCTTTTACAGTCGCTAACACTAAGTTCTTATACAAAAGTTCGCGTAAACGAAGGCGATTCAAACTTTAAGTACAATCGTGACAATTTTACTTCAATTTAGAAATTTCTATTTCACCACAAGTCTAAAGAATTACTTGAGCCAGTGTTAACTCGGAGGAACGACTACAACTGATTTGAAACTCTAAGTTCCACCTCAGAATTACAAAAACTCCTCCCTTTGGTGTCTAAAGGGCCTATCAAAACCAATTTCATTACATGACATCATTCGTACAAAAATTACTGATCTTCTATTGGCTCTAATCTCAACTTTGTTAAATTCTACGCTCCGCCTTTCTTAACGAAAAACAAAAGTGACACCTTACAAGGTTCAAAATGAAAACAGACTCCTAAGCTATAACTGCCCTTTGACTTCTACCATAAATCTACCCAAGACTGTCAAACAATAAGTTCTCTTCTCTGATTACACACTCAGCCTTTGGTTATACTCAAGGCAGCGGCACTCTTTACTTTGGTCGGTGTTCATTTTAAAAGATATAAATTTTCACGCGATATTAAATCAATTTCAAAATCCCTCCCATGAGAATCTGAATTAAGATAGAACAAACGTTAAGCAATTTGAAACACACTCTAATTCATTCGTTCATGAATACTTATAAGCCAAAACAACTTGCTTTTAAAGATGTACACAACGAAATCTTAAACTAAAATTTCTGCATCTATTTTACAAAAGATTTCGGCATGCCAATTTTATGGTTACAACATCCCTCCCCTCCTTTAATTTTGCACTCCGATGCAAACTTTTAACTAGGGTCGGATATCATCACTTTACTCACAATTTTAAACACAAATTTACTCCTAAATTTTCACAAAAAAATTTTCCATTTACTTGTCCCCTTTATTGGGACACTAACACCGACACATTTAGTTTTTTAGTCATCCTCGGGTTCTTCGTAGTGTACTCGAGGTCGGGGCCTAAGAGCATACGGACGCTCAAACGGTGGCCCTGTGAAAGCAGCCTGTCTGCTTTATCCGGGGGACCCTATTCCCATAAGGTCCCCGCGAGGAGGTAGTTCGGAAGCACCTGGCGGCTCCTGCCCGCCACTCGGTCCTGCCAGGGGGCAGGAGGTGCACTCCGGTTCACCTCCACGGGTCGATGTTCCTCCGTTCCTTGGGCGAAGCTCTCGGGGAGGAAGTAGCTCGGAGGCGCCCGGCGGATCCCCTTCCGCCACTCGGTCCTGCAAGCGGGCAAGAACCGCACTCCGGTTCACCTCCCCTAATCGATGTTTCTCCCTGTCCTGGGCGAAGCTCTCCGTGAGGAAGTAGTTCGGAAGCGCCTGGCAGTCCTCGTTCCGCCACTTGGTCCTGCCAGGGGGCAGGAGGCGCCTTCCGGTTCACTTCCCCGTGTTGATGTTTCTCCGGTGTCGAGGGCGAAGCTCCCGTGAGGAGGGGCGGTGGCCCTTCCCCCATCTCATCCCCTGCGCCGTCCGCCCCGCCTTGTCGCTCGACGTCCCATGGGGCATCGATGCTGCGGCGGATGCGGTCTCGATGGATCACTATCTGATGTCCAGTGATCATGTGACGTAGGAGATAAGTGACTGGAGTCTTCTGTTCGATGATGATGTATGGACCCTCGTACCGGGGCTCCAACTTGCTTCTGCCAGGTCGTGGGTAATCAATGTACACCAAGCCATGGGGCGCCTTCTCTTCGAACGGCTTCAATTCCTTGATTCCGTTAGCCTTCTCGTATCTCCGCATGAACTCTTCCACTCGGCGGTAGATTTCGCTCAGACTCCTCTTTCGGTCTTCGGCGTATTCCTCTGGGTTGTACGGGCTCACGCACGCCTCCTGGGGCATGCGAAATAGCTTTGAAGGTACGTTGGGGGTTCGCCCGTACATCAAGAAGAATGGAGAATATCCCGTGGCTCGGTGCATTCTGATGTTCCAGGACAACTCCACGGTGTCGAGGATTTTATCCCAGTCTCGTCCAGTTTCTTCACAAAGTATGCGGAGTTTGATGCATAACTCTTTATTCAGACGTTCGATCTTCCCGTTGCTTTGGGGATGGTATGCGGCGGTCCGTTGGTGTTGTACTTCCCAAACCCGGAAGAGCTCCTGCAAGGTAGCGTTCCAGAACTCCTTACCTTGGTCGGATACTACTGCGGAAGGGGCGCCCAATTTGCACAGTATCAAGCGATGGAACTTGTCCGCCACCTCCCGGGCCGTCTTGTCCTTCAAAATTAGAGGTCCCGTAGGATTTCTGTAGTCCCTACAGCTCCCGGATGAATGCTCCCGACGTCTGTGTGGGCATTCCAAATGAGCTGCTCTCTCAACTTTTTAGGAACTACGATGACCTCTCTTCCGTTCGCATCGATGTAAACCAGCAGGTTCCTCACTAATTTGACTCTCGACGGCTGGATGGGCTTGGATAAGGGCCAGCTGAAAGCCTTCCCTTCTTCGATGGCTGCTCGAATTGCCGCTATTTCAACGTCCTTCTGCTGGTGTTTGCTGATTACCTTGCGATCAATGATCGCTTTTTTTTTCGGATATTGCGTTCACAAACTCCGTCACTCCAGGCGGGCGGGACAACCAATCGGCCACTCTGTTGAGTTTGCCTTTCACGTACTCGATGAGAACGTCGTAGTCTTGCAATGTCATAACCGAACGCTCTATTCTTCCATTGGGCTCTCGGTGTCCTTCCCTCAGAAGCCACTTCAACGGCTTATGGTCAGAACGGACGATGACTCTCTGCCCAAATATAACATTGCTTCAATTTCTTTTTGTTAGTTGGCCTCTGGGAGTTTTTGATGGCCTCTTCTTTGGATTGTTGTGGCTTCACCCCGTTCCTGGTGACCACATGGCCTAAATACCCCACCTGGGACTGTAATAACTGACATTTTTCCAACTTTACCTTTAAGTTGGCGGTGCGTAGGCTATCCAAGGCTCGTCGTACCCTCTCGTCATGTTCTTCTAAAGACCTTCCAAGGACAATGAGGTCATCCAAGTAAATCAGTACTTCCTTGTCCAGTTGTTCTCGCAAAATAAAATTTATTACTCTTTGGAACACTGGTGGACTATTTGGAGAACCCAAACGGGACCACCCTGAACTCGAAATGACCGCTTCCCGTGGAGGAGGCAGTTTTCGAGATGCTATCGTCGAGAATGGCCAACTGCCACTATCCCGAGCGTAAATCCATGCTCGAGAAGTAATGAGTCCCGTGCAGCTTGGCCAAGGTTTTCAGATATTTATCCTTGCTGCCATTGACGTCCCAAGGTCTATAGTCTACACAAAGCCTCAGGGCCCTACGCTTCTTTTCTTCAATCGCTTCCCTGGACTCCTGTGGTCACTCTTCATTCCTAGTGATCACGTGGTCCTGGCACTCTACCTGTGACGGTAGTAGTTAATCTTTTCTTTCCCTCGTCGGTCTTCTTCCCTTTGAGAGCGACGGACATCGGTGAACATGCGTCTTGAGGTGTTTTCAATCTCTCCTTAGTCACTTGTGGAAATTTGACTCTTTCTCACCGTGACACTTGTTCCATTTTTTCTTTTCGGGCGAGGAATCAAACGGCTGTTCCGACTAACCTCCCCGTTCTCGTTGCCTCAACCACCATGCCGATGTTATCTTATCTTCAAGGTAATACTCTTTAGTCGTCACTTTTATTTCTCAAGAGTAACTTTACCGCCTCCTTGGAAAGTGTTAACTTCCCGTTGAGATTTCCGCTCCGTGATACTTGCAAACCACGCTGAGCCTCACTGCACATTCATTGCAGCGGAGAGTAGACGTCCAGGGGAAACCATACCCCAAATTTTCTTCTCCGTCTATTCCTTTTTCATTTAACTTCCCTTTTGGGATTCTGCTCGACAACTTATCCAAGTATCCTCGAGCCTTCCCGCATATCCCATGCAGCGGAGAATAGACGTCCAGGGGAACTCATATCCCCCATATTTTCCTCACAATTACCAATGGAAACGACCAGGGGGAACGGCTATGCTGTATCACTCCTTGATCCAGCATTTCTGCTATTTGTCGCTTTACCTCCTCGTGTGTAATAGGTATCCTGTAGGGTCGCCTAAAGATGGGAGGATGATCCTGGGTTTCCAACTTCATTGGCATCAGGTTATTATAACCCAATGGCTCGCCATCCATTGAGAAGACATCTGAATAATCCCTTAGCCACTCTTCGACGGTTTTCCTTTCTTTGTCGGAGAAGGATTTCCAACCAAGGACATAGGACTTGAGGCGTGTCACTCGTTCTTCGAAGTCCTTCTTCGATGCTTGACTTCCTTTCACCGTGACATTCGTTCCAATTTGGGGTGAGTGTCGACCGGCCGTGTCGACTACCCTCCCTATTAGCTCTGCCTCCGTCACTAGGCCCACGACGTCTCCTTTTTCGCCAAGGTATTCTTCGTCATCCTGATTGATCATCAGTAACCTTATCTTCCCCTGTGGGATCCTGCTCGGTAACATTTTTAAGTTTCCCCGAGCTTCACTGCACATCCCGTGCAGCGGAGAATAGACGTCCAAGGGAACTACGTCCCCGGGTTTCATTCTGACTTCTCGCGTCAGAATCACGGCGGCCACCTTTAGTTTTTCGTGCGGGATTGCCTCTACCAGAGTCACCCTCGCACTATCTTCACTGTCTACTCTCTTTCCTTGGATGGTTACTGTTTCATTCAGAGTGAATGTCCTCTTCCGGTGGTCTACCTGGGCTTCGTACCTTTGTTTCGTCTTCATATCCTCCGAAACAACACGCCTATAGTCAAGTCTTGCTGAGCCTCTGGAATTATACAGACACAAAATAATTCTTCAACCCCCCTTCCCATAGTCAAACTTACTTCTACTCCCCTTACATGAATGGGCGGGGCCGGTGCAACTGTGTACTGAGAAGTTGGCAACCGTCCAAAGAAGGCTCCCGATGTTCTTGTGCATAGCTTATGTCAATGTGACGGAAGCTCCACCATCGTCAGCGCGGTGGAAGCTTGTTGAGCGACGAATACTGGTAGGGTGATCAGTCCTAGCCGACGGACTCGCCGCTACTTCCTCTGAAGCTATTCGGGAGGCTTCTCCTTCCAGTCCTGCCGAAGGTTTGCTCGAGGGCACGCCTCTTCCCAATTTCGCATTTGCTGACAAATCTTGCACTGGCTCCGGCCACTTTCTTCCATTGTTTCCTCTTTGGAGTCGCTGTCTTCATTTGACTTGGTTTGTTTTCTCTTCTGGTTTCTCATGGGGTTGTAGTCACATTCTTGAGTTGTGTTATTCCTCCTGTGACCAGTGCCACAGTTCTTCCTTCTGGGCTCTCCTCTCTTGCTGGACTTGTCTCCGTCGTTCGCCTCCACATCCTTGCTGTTGTCCTCCTTCGTGGCTGTTCTTTCTTCTGGATGTTGTGAGTTGTAGTCCCAGGATGTGGGAGGATTTTGCAGTTTCTGCAGTCTTCGGCTTCTGTCATGTGGCGTTTCTTCTCTTAGGACCTCTTCATCTCTTAGTCCTAAGCTTGGGTTGTTTACCGAAAACTGGGTTGATTCCATCCAATAGTCCCGAAAGGATGTTCCTTTGATGCAGTTACAAGCATACTCCGGCATAACGGTCTTCAACGCGTCCTTAGGTATGCCCACTTTAATATGTCTCCTTATGGGATTAGCCTGAACCAAGGCATTACCTGAACTTAATAATCTTGGGGCAATTATGTTGAGTGTCTCACCTTTTTCCTTCCTGACGGCGTTTGGGCTGGTTCCTGGGTTCTCCTGTGCCCGTTCGCCCATAAACTTCGGCGAACTTCCTTCCACTGTGTGTCCAAAAGTCGTTTGCTCAGGACCCCTTACTGCCTGTTCACGTTGCAAAGGTAAGCTAGTACTCTTTAATACCTGTACGGCGGTTTCTATATTCTTCTGCCGGTCTTCGTCGGTGCGGTGTTTCTCGTCTCTTGTGGTGTGTGCATTTCTGCTGCAAGGGTTCTTTGGGATGTCTTCTGGGTTCTCTGGTCTCCACCCAACCCTTTCTTGCCTCGAAAGTTCTTCTTCTGTAACGGGAGGAACTAGAGAGATTCATCGGGGACGAACCCCCGATCTTCGGTTGTCCCAATACTCCAACCGCGGAGTAGTCATTACAAGGTCTTCCAGTTTCGACCTTCTTCGATTTATTTCTTCCCCTAATTCCTTGCATTCCTTTAATAACCGAATAATGTTGGCAAAATTTATCCTTTTTAAATTTTCCAAACTTTCTGTACTTATTTCGTTTAAGTTCGTTGGTTCGGTATCACTAATGTTAACCCTTTACTGCCCAAATATTTTGTAGGGTTAAGTTATGAATGCGTGTATTTGAAAGGTTACAAATTTGTCCTTTTGGGCAGTAAAGGGTTAATTACGCTTTCTTCTTCATTCGTTATTTCCACGCTCTTTACCGACATCGCGAAGTTTATTTGTTTATTTATCTTTATTTTAAAACCGTTCCCACTGTTAGCGACACTTTTCACTGTTCACAATTATTTTAACGAATTACTGTTCCCAATATTTTACGATAGTGCTTTATTGTTACGCAAATTCTTTTTTTAACCAAAAGTTGCACTCTTGCTACCAATACCTTGCAATAGGATCCCACTTCTGTGACACCATTTATGTCGTGCGCACCTTTCTTTTACTTAGGTACTGCGCACCTTTATTTCTTTTGTAACTTCTGACACTATTTCTGTAGTGCCCAACCCGTTTATTTATTTACGGTGCTGGACCCCTTTTAATTACGTTAAGTCACTTCACTGACACCCTTTAATTCTATTTCAAATTATTTCTTATTTTCGTTCAGGATGACTCAGCCTATCCAGACGGATGGCCCTTTAAATTGATAGGCGTAAGTTCCTTCGGCTTTCCAGAAGCCTACTTTGAATGTTAATTCACCTCAGCTAACAAGAGAGGCCTATTGCAAGGTGGCAGAGAAACGACACGCTCCCTCTTATAAAGTTTATTCAATTTCACTCAAATTAGTACATAAATTCAAAGTAATAGGCTGATAGATGATTATCAATTTTGCTTACAATAAAATCCAGTTATTAATTTAACGAAAAGTTTCACAAGTCTTTTAGTCTACAAAATCATTTATACAGAGGGGCTTCTTATTTTCATGTAACAATAAAACTTAGCACTAAATGAAAGTATCAAAATCGACAAAGAAATTGGAAAGAATGAATTACTTACAAAATTTAGAAGTTATTCTCAACAGTTCTGCGCGAGTCCTGCAGATTTATTTCCAGAACAGAACACCCAAAAACCGAAAGAGTCCCAAATAATTTTAGATTCCTTCCTAAAATTATTGACGGGTCATGCACAATAGGTATTCTGACTAAATTCTCTTTTACAGTCGCTAACACTAAGTTCTTATACAAAAGTTCGCGTAAACGAAGGCGATTCAAACTTTAAGTACAATCGTGACAATTTTACTTCAATTTAGAAATTTCTATTTCACCACAAGTCTAAAGAATTACTTGAGCCAGTGTTAACTTTAGGAGGAACGACTACAACTGATTTGAAACTCTAAGTTCCACCTCAGAATTACAAAAACTCCTCCCTTTGGTGTCTAAAGGGCCTATCAAAACCAATTTCATTGCATGACATCATTCGTACAAAAATTACTGATCTTCTATTGGCTCTAATCTCAACTTTGTTAAATTCTACGCTCCGCCTTTCTTAACGAAATTTTTAAATAAAAATTTGAAAATTTAAATTTAAAATTTAAAATTTAAAACAAAACTTTTAAATTTCGCTCGAGGGCTTACCTCAGACGAAACCACGATAAACAAAAATGACACCTTACAAGGTTCAAAATGAAAACAGACTCTTAAGCTATAACTGCCCTTTGACTTCTACCATAAATCTACCCAAGACTGTCAAACAATAAGTTCTCTTCTCTGATTACACACTCAGCCTTTGGTTATACTCAAGGCAGCGGCACTCTTTACTTTGGTCGGTGTTCATTTTAAAAGATATAAATTTTCACGCGATATTAAATCAATTTCAAAATCCCTCCCATGAGAAACTGAATTAAGATAGAACAAACGTTAAGCAATTTGAAACACACTCTAATTCATTCGTTCATGAATACTTATAAGCCAAAACAACTTGCTTTTAAAGATGTACACAACGAAATCTTAAACTAAAATTTCTGCATCTATTTTACAAAAGATTTCGGCATGCCAATTTTATGGTTACAACAAAAACTTTGGAGCAATTCAGATCATCCAACAGGGTCATTACATTAAATATGTGTTCATTTTTTGTGTTTTAACTTTTTTCAGTGTTCACCACTATAAAACTTTTCTATTCAGTTGAGGTTCAACTGTTCCTTTGCTTATGTAATGGAATGGTTAATAATTGTAGCAACTGTTGTTTTAAGTATATTTGAGTCGCTATATCTCCAACTGATTTCCCTCTAGGATTATTCCAAACAATTACTTTAGAAATTCTGAAATTGTCTCTCTGAGTCATAATGAAAAAACAAGAGAACTGATCATGCAGCAAAACACCCCGAAACAATAATTAATCATTCGTTATAACTCCTTTAAGAGAATGCATAACAACAGATATTTCACAAATTACACAAACAAAACGCATATTCACGGACATCTATCAATAAATACAATTTTGTTCAGTGTTTCGTTCATTTTGTCATATATATATATATATATATATATATATATATACACACATGACAAATTGTTAGCATAAGTTAATAGTGTTAATCATTTACTGCAGACGCTTCAGAATGTCTTCCATCATCAGTGCAAACTTAATTCTAAATGACTATTTTAAGTACAGGGATGGCCAAAAGTCGCGATCGGGTCGTATAGAATGGTTGATAAGAGAATGAGCTTTAAATTTTGAAGCATTTTATTCAAACCATAACCAAGAAAAAAAACATTACAAATTAAATTTAAATTAAATTGAAAGATATCTTGATGCCTATGCATCCAGTTGGTCTGTATGGATACTGTCGTGATCAACGCATAATTGCATTCGACGCCAAGTGCGCCGTGAAGATTTTCGAAGCATTTTAGGCGTAATGGCTGAGAATATGTGAAGAATTCCCATTTTCAACTCTTCACAGAGTGTATGCGGATGTGGCTAAGTTTGTTCTTCTAAAAAGACCACAACCAGTTATCACAAGTTGTGAGGTCGGGACTTCTGGGAGGCCAGTTGAGAGATCCTCCTCGCCCAATCCACACTGGAAATTGGTTGTTGAGAAAACTACGCACACTAATAGCACAATGGGCTGGTGCACCGTCTTCTTGTAAAGTAACGGTGTTTACGAGGCCCATTTCTCAAGTTCGGGAATTAACCAATGAGACAACATCTTCAGATAACTTTGATCAGTCACACTCGCATCAAAAATATGAACCAACAGCAATCAGTTCTTCAAAGAAATGGGGATTTCCTTTCGCCCAGAAATAAACATTCCAAGACTTCGTGCCAAGATGTACGGCGCATTCGTCAGTGAACATAATGTTTCGATGAGAAGCTAAGATTGGAAATTCATACAATAAAATTTGATATGACTGCCGCGGCGGCGCCGCCGTACGTTCATATCATGATCAAATAATTCATTGATAAATATGGGACTATACTTATGGTAACCTTCTTTCTTCATCAACCGTCGCATGTAAGTTCTTGAAATATTGAATTGAGCAGATCGTTTCTTAATTGATTACTTGGGTGGTAAAAGAACCGACTCCTCTAAACGAACACTAACGTCCTCATATTTCTGCGGTCTCCCACATCGTTTGGCATCTAAAACACATCCGGTTGCGAATGTTTTTTCTCCAGTTTACGTAAATTTGCCTCAGTCGAAGCCGCATTATTAAAACGCATTACAAAATCTCTTAAATCATTATAAGTTTTACCAATACGTTCTTTCTCGTGAACCCAAACACTCACAACAAGACGCTCCTCGATTGTAAAAAGAACTTGTATCCGCCATGTTGAAGGCTTGATAGCCTACGTCATTATGAAGTTTGTTTACATACCACATAGCTTAGACTAGGCTGAAAGTGATTATCTTAGGCCTAGCTGCTTCTATTTGGCAAATTTGTGTAAATTCCGTGGTAAATATTCTTTGGAACCCATTCTTCATTTCTAATTCCTGTACATTTCTAAACGACCCGATCGCGACTTTTGACCATCCCTGCACATTAGGGCGGATCGAAAATGAGGTTTTTAAACGTTTTTTCGAAATTCAAATATGGCTAGTGCGGAAAATATGTGGGTGCTATAGATAATGACTGTGCATAAATATTAGTCCTGCGAAATTATATGTTCAGGTGCCACAAACCGTCGAAAAAAGTGAAATATAATGATTTTCTTATATTCTGCATTAGTACAATAACTGAAACTTACTTGTTATTATTATATATTAAGTGTTCCAATTACCAAAATAGTTACTGAATTACGCAGCTCTTAGCTTATTTAGATCAATGTTCTTTTGATTAATGATCTAAATAATCCAGAACTCACCACGAGGAGGTAGCTGCGTGTCGAGCTCCACCCATGCCCTCCCAACCACCCATCCTTGCGCATGTTTTTTTCTATTAACGTTTTATTTAAACTTTATATTCAGCTTTACTTTCGAATGATGGCATTTTTTTACGTGACTGAAGTGTTGATCTTATGAAGCCATCTCGCGCGTTCAATCCAAATACTTTTGATGATGCTTCAGTCACTAATTTTACCATTCTTTCTACTACTTGTGTATGACAAGGGAATTTCTTGAATGGAGGGGTACTCTTGTTTTCTATGAATTCTTCACTCTCATTTTCTGTCAGGTGTCTTGTCACAGGTGGTTCAGTGGCAATGCATTTTTGCCAATTAATTAAATCAGTATAATCAGTAGCTTCAAATTGAATAACAGGTACTGTGAAACGCCTCACAACTTTTTCCTTGTTTGTTTGCCTTGCTTTCTTTATTCGCCTCCACGCTAATTCTCTTATGGCGCTGCGGTCATCATGAATCATTGATGCTAGAATATTTTCTGGATTTGCAAAAAATGCATTTCTTTGTATGACAGGGTTTACAATATCCTTTACTTCGTCATTCAGTGTTCTTGTTAGTTCAATAGTTTTGAAAACATGTTTTGAGCCATTGACAAAAGACGTACTTTGCTTAATAGAAAACCACATTGGGATGTAGACCTTCATTATAAAAGAAGCAATGTTCATGAGGTTCTCAGATGGACTTACAGTTGAAACGTATAGACGAAGCAAACGATTTGCTGTAGTCAGCCATCGTGAATGTGCCATTTTGCCTGGACAACGATGAGCAAGATCTGGAGAGCAATATCCCTTTGTTATGGCCTGATGAATATCAATTAAATATTTTTGGTCGGTGCTAAGATCTTCACAGTCTACAGTTGGTTCCTCAGCATCAATCCTTTCAAACTCGACAATAGGAAGACTCTCACAGTTCTCTAATTCCCTGCCAATAGGACCGGTGAATCCGCGGGGGCCAGATGTTTTTCCATCCAGCTTTGCAACTAAATGGCGTAATGGCAATTCATTGGCATGGAGCTGGCACACTATATGTTGAACTGGCTTCTTCAGCTTCAATTCTATAAGCCTTATAACGCCTCCCTTTTCACCAGTGTTGACTGCTGCACCATCGCATCCAATGGCAACAAGGTTTTCCAGGTTCATGTCATTATTTCCAATATACTCAAACATTCCTTTACATATTTCTTCAGCTGATCCAGAATTCACAGAATAATGGCCCAAATAATCTGAACCAGGTTCTCTCACTAAAGTGATATGTTCTTCTGTTACCTTCTTCTGATATACTTTGGACTCTTTTTTTTTCTTGGAAGAGTGTAGAATCTTTTCGACCATCAAAATAGATTCCTCTGATTGGGACCTGATTTTGATCTTTCATAATTTCTGATCTCTTCTTTTGTCTTTCTCTTCTGATTTTACTCCTATCCACTACTTCAGATGTATTGTCAATAGAAACTTCTCCAATATCTTGCAATACTGCACTAACAATGAATGCTGCAGCTCGATCTGAAACTGCAGTCCTGTCACAAGCAGTAGCCACTGAAGGTAGATTTGTAGTTTTCCTTTTCTTGAATAATTGTTCTTCAGGTTGTTCGAGCTTTCTCTTCGAGCTAACTGGCTCTGGAAATGTATCGTCTGATATTTCGCCAGATTCACTTTCACTATTTGATGTCGATGATGATAATTCAACATTTGTATCCTGCAATTTCTCCTGTGAAGATTCTTTGGTGAGCCTCACAGCTTCTTTTTGCTTTCTTAGCAACGTAGATGCTTTTTTCTTTGAGAGTGTAATATCTACTCTATCAATAAACAGTTTTCTTTCACTCCTTTGATCTAAGAGGAACGTCACTTCTTCCTTTGGAACCGTTTTTTCTTTGGGACAAGAACATTGTGTTAGTACTTTGCACTTGCACGCTGCAATGTCAAAAAGTTTCGTGTGTGCTTCTTTTTGAACATATCAATCTTTGCTTTGTAAGCTTCAGAATTTTTCTGCTTTGGTATGGCTTCATAATGACACGATACTTTTCGTGGTAGCTTCTGAACATTGTTTCAATTCGCCTGTCTGACAGAATTGGGAAGGAAGCACTTTCCCAAATTGTTTTCAATTTATCAACAACTTGTTCTAATATTTGAGATATTGAAGGATCTTTATTAGTATTCTGTTTCAAATCGTTTCTTACAAACAAGTATATTTAAAAACTCCTTCGTATGTAGGAAGATTCCTGTGCCACAAATCTTCCCCCATACCAAACATGGGGCACTCAGTTGAGGCCCTGGTTGATTTTGCACAAACTCGAGACATTTTGAAAGTATACAAATCTGAAAAAGAAAGAGCTAATATCAATTATACGTTAATTTCAGTTAATAGTACATGGCAAACTTAGGGCAACACAATACAGAAATGCAAAATATATAAGAAATATAGTTTAGACTATCTGAGTAACGCCAACAACAGAACACCCACCTGCTACGAGAGCGACAGCTACACTGAACCGAGGTACTCACGTGACAGCTGAGTGAGCTGACTATAGAAAACTGTTTTTAGAGAATAGAAACTTTTTATAAAGGTTGACTGAGCTATTTTTATACAAGTGTGAATAAATTCTTGTCTATTGTGCATCGTGGACTCTTCTGTAATTATTGGTTAAAATCTGCTTTTTTCAATTTTTTTTAAATATTGAAGGTCATTGTGGCACCTGAAGATATTAATGTTATGATTTTAAATTTATACCAGCTTATTTCCTCACTACTCCACATATTTTCCACACTAGCCAATTTGAAAATTCGAAAATGAGTTTTTCACTCCGCCCTACTGCACATATGTATAAACAGATTTAGATCCTATTAATGTACATTTTTATAATTCTTACAAATGAAAATTATTCAATTATGTGGTGTAACATTTATAATTAAAGGTTCATTTATGCAAAGCTGGGCACTTGCGTTTTTTTTTGCGGTACTGCGGTACTGCGGTACTACCGCACTACCAAACCGGTACCGCATAACGCAGTACCGCAAAGGTCGCTGAAAGTACAGCCTGTACTTTCAGCGATCCTTTGCGGTACTGCGTTATGCGGTACCGGTTTGGTAGTGCGGTAGTACCGCAGTACCGCAGTACCGCAAAAAAAACCGCAAGTGCCCAGCTTTGCATTTATGAATGGAAAAGTTGAATGAGGAAGTGTAGTCGTTTAAGATTTTTTTAAATTTATGTGTAATGATTTTAACGTATGTAAGTTTGTTAATTGGTTGGTATCAATAGTGTCTATAATTTTGAAATGTGATGTATGTAAGTGATTTTTTTTTAGTATGAATGTTCTCTGATAAAAGATTTTAATGGTTTACGTAGAGGAAGTGATGTTCTTGTTGAAAGCCAAGGTGTTGGTTTACTCTAGGTATTGATATTGGTGGCTTGTGCTACAAATGTAATTCTACGAAACGCCGCGTGGACAGTTTGTTGAAACAAGGTCAAGCTTCCCTCCCTCCACTTTCATTGTCTTCCTGCGTGGATTCAACAGCAGCTCTGATAAGAATCTGATTCATATGTGGAGTCTGTTGTGAAGTATATTACAAGATTAACATACGAGGGTCGGTACGAAAGTAATGCCTCTTATTTTTCAGTTGTAAATACAATAAGGGGCGTTACTTTCGTACCGCCCCTTGTACATTTAACAACATTATTTTTTCTAAAATTAAATAGGTTTAATGTATTAAATTTTTATTTTGAACAGACACAACAAAATTTGATGTTTTTACTTTTGTTCTTTTATTTTGTTACATGACAAAATTTGGGAATAGGGAGGAGGCTTAGGATGGGAGGTAGGATGGGGGTAACAATTGCAAAGATTGTAAGGAAATTATAACAGAGTTCCCGAACTTTTCTTTCCAGAATAAAAACACTGCAAGAAGAGTATATATATGTTACAGGGAATCTGTGTAACTAGGGATTTCATGAAATCCCTAAAATGTCCAGGGATTTCATGTAAGGTTAAGTCGTGATATTTTCGCTAGTTTTAACAAAATATCACGACTTAACCGATCGTCAAGGGCGTACAGTTGACCTAACCGAGCATTCAATTAACCGGGCATTCAATAATTTTCCAGTAGGTTTAACGAAAATGTTCCGGCTTAACCTTATATGAAATCCCTGAACATTTTAGGGATTTCATGAAATCCCTAGTTACACAGATTCCCTGTAACTATCACGATATATACCCTATACACGAAATCAGGGTATTCAGAAGCCTTTCTTTGGAGGGTATGATTATATATCGTGGTTATATATGAATATGAGCGAAAGTTTATTTGTGGTATATAACCATAGCGTGGAAAGTTAAAATATTTTATATCCTTAATAACGGTTGAAATATTGTATGACGGTTGTTAAATGTTATTTAAAAAATTTTAAGTGCTCTTTCAGAGATGTTTTTGGGATACGAGTTGTTTGTAAAGAAATTTTGGGGATATGTTATTTCGTTTCGGAACGATATGTATGTTAACCAAAAGGGATTGGTATAGATAAATTAAGCTTTTAATATTGTTAAGTTTATATATAATTGGTATGTCGCTGAAATAATTGGAAACTAAACCTGTATGATTGGATTTCCTGTAGCTAAAAAGTGTGAAATTTGGTTTCTCTTTTGGTAAGTGTAACGCGAAGAAATGATTTTTTCTTTACTGAATCGGATATGCGCGGATGTTGGCTATTTAATTAGTTAGAGGAGAAATGTATCGTCTTCGTATCTTTTGTATAATTTAGATTTAATGTTATTGAACAGTTTTGTAGTCATATTTTCTTCGAAATACGAAGGAAAATGTTGGTCAGAGTTGCGCTAACAAAGGGGACAATTTCAAGAGAATTGACTCGTTAATAAAGTTGATCTTTCAAATAAATATGTATCAGATGGAGCAAGTGTTAAAAGTGTAGCGAATTCTTGTTTATTTAACTTAAAGAAATTAGATTCCTCATTTCGGTATAGTTCCTTTACTCAAATATTGATAAGTTTGATTGAGGCGTTCGTCGATATAATAAAGTGATTCAACATCAAAACTCTTCATAACGAAATTCTTGGCGTCGTTCACTGAGATTATTTCCTTTGCAAATTCAAACAAATTTAAAATTAAATATTCATTTTTTTATAATTTAGATATGTGGGCGATTAGAAATTTCTAGTTAATTTAGAATTACGAGTAGTGTAAGCTGAAAGGTTAGATCTAACTGGGATATTTGTCGTATGTAAAAAGAATTCCTGATGAGAATCCCGAAGAGTGATTGGAAGTATGAAATTTCGTTTGTTATTTTGGCTTGATCGAGTTGTTTTTTGAAAAAGCGATTTGGTACATTATTAAAAAATGGTAACCGCTCTAGTTAACCTATTTAGCATTAAAGTAAGATTCTCGAGGAACGAAGCCTAAAAATATATATATCTACAGTATACCGGGTGTCCGAGGATTATCTGTACAATCTTTGGCTGTTATTAAAAGTCAACCATGAAATGTAGAAATTCCAGTGTTGTCCCATTTTACAGAGAAACTCATTAAGTTTTTTCTGATAACAAGTTTTGACAAGTTTTTTCTTTTTTGTACGCGGGTGACAGACATTGATGATTTAAAAGCAAGAATCACAGCTGCTATTGAGCGAATTGATGTGGATATGCTGCAGCGTACATGGCAACATTTGGATTATCGATTGGATGTTTTGCGAATCACTGATGGTGCACATATCGAATGTTTGTAACAACGTTACTTTAATAAAAGAAACTTTTGAAAATACAGATTCTAAATAATCTTGTTTAAGAATTTTACGTGTGTTATCAAGAATTTTATTAAAGATGAAATTGTACAGATAATGTTCGGACACACTGGAATTTCTAAAAAACTTGTCAAAACTTGGTATCAGAAAAAACTTAATGAGATTCTCTGTAAAATGGGACAACACTGGAATTTCTACACTTCATGGTTGACTTTTAATAACAGCCAAAACTTGTACAGATAATTCTCGGACACCCTGTATATATGAAACAAAAATGCTCTCAGCAGGATTCGAACTCAGGACCTCTCAGTAGGTGTCACGAGCGCTACGACAGGATAAAAGCTAACACAACCTGTTATTTAAACAACCGAGGAAACGCATAAAGCTTTCGCGTCCAGAGGTATTTTACGCGTTAACCCTCCCGCATTCGAGGTAATGGCGGCATTTAATTTACATCTTCCTGGCTTAATAGTGGGGCCCCCATAGATGGAATAGCACCCTTGAGCACGCACCTTTTTTTAACCAAACTGCCACTGCCAATGTTACACAAGAGAAATTTGAATTAAATACTGCCATTATCTCGAATGCAAGAGGATTAACACGTAAAACCCTCTGGACGCAAAAGCGTTATTTGTTTCCTCGGCTGTTTAAGTATATGACAGATTTTGTTAATTTTTACCCGGTCGTACTGTCGTGGTAGCGCTCGCGGCTCCTTCTCAAGAGGTTTCGGGTTCGATCTTAGTGGTGGCAATTTTTTTTATGCAAAAACTGCGCGTGCTCATGTTTGTTATTCAATATATATATATATATATATAATGTTACAACAGAATGGTTCCCTGAGAAACTTTTATGTTACACATAGACCGTGCATGGAACAAGGAATTCTTCTGGGAAAATTATTTGCTTGGCAAATAGCTGGTGAGGGAACTTATATTTTCGGGCCTCTTTGCGAGGGACCCGTTGCCCACGTTTGGCTTCCATCATGAAAAAGAAAAGCTACAGTGTTTGTCAGTTACCATTACTTGTTCGGACTATAGCGGATTTAATTTTCCCAGAAGAGTTCCTTGTTCCATGCACGGTCTGTGTGTAACATATATATATATATATATATATATATATATATATATATATATATATATATAATTCTACCTTTCAAATAGCTCTTCTATATAAAATTTAAACTCCCCACCCCTTCCACCCTTCCACCCTCTTTTCCCCTTCCACCTTTCCACCTCTTCACCTCTTTTCCCCTTCACCCTTCACCCTTCACCCCCTTCACCCTTCACCCCCTTCAACGGGACGATTAATTATACAAGTGTAACTCTCATTGATTCTGCCCTGATTCACTTCACAAACAACACTCGCAATTTTTCCCCCCATTTTTTAACTTCCGATTTGCAAACGTTAATTAATATACGCTACTTTAACGGTTCATTTTGAGCAAAGTTGCCGTTAATTACTTACGATTACAAAAACAAAGTTGCGTATCGCATAGTTCTGTAGCGTTTATTCGAACGCTTTTCTACTTCAGGTTTATTTTGGTTTGTATTATGGATGCGCCTCGGTGGTGTAGTGGTTAGCGTCCCTGACTACGAATCCATCGGCCTCGGGTTCGAGACCCGACGGCAGCCGGCGCGCAGCAAAACCCAGCTGTTCATCCTTCCACACAATAAAGAAAGTGGTTGGTAGATAAATGGGTACCTAGGTGGCCTAGTGGTTAAGGCGCTGGGCTGCTGATGGGGCGTGGTTCGGATTCCACGTTAAACTGTAGGTCTAAGGTGGAGTGAAAAGCTTGACCTTCGTCAGAATGAACAATTCGGGCGGAAGCTAACCAAAGGTTATATATATAGAGGCAAACGAAATTCATCTTCCTCGCCTGTTTGTTTCATGGCTGGGAGTTGTAAACAAGGCCATAAAGCCCCACGTCGGCATGAACTGTTCACAAAGACAAAATCACATTTTATATTATTTTGCAAAATGCCCCGAAAACAAACCGTTTTCCGGGGCCTATATAATTGCGAGTCCACTTCAAATCGCTCTCACTTTTTGCTCATTGCCTTTTCACACATTTCCTATTCACATCTCGCTCTCTGACCCTTCGTCGGAGAGCGGCCCGCCGTCCTTCACGACTCCAGTCAAGCATAAGAAGTAAATCATCACTTGAGGTGTTCTACAATTTCATCCCGCCAGAAGCAAACATCACTTCTGCAAGATTTTAACTGACGTCATCCTTCTGGCCTTAGCCTCATCACTCATCCTTCATCACAATTCGATCGGCGAAGTTTACACAGTTTACGCCGGCAGGCCTTTCCGTCTTCAGAGTCACCTTCGTCAAAATCGCGGGTCTGTAAACTTCTCCTAGGCCACCAGTACTCGGCCTATAGTGTTTTGTTACGTCCTGATAGACTATTCGTATTCAACGCTTAAACGTCTACAAACTCTGCCTAATCGGGTAGACCCTCTTCAAAGTGTCCTCAATACCGTTCAATTTAACTCTCCCGTCACGAGCGCAGTTCGGGGCTAATTTGTTTACTGTACTAATACCGTACTTTCATTACTTCAATTATTATTGGCTTAATTACTTATTATTGTGTGTTCAGTACCGTATATCTCATTACCTAAATTAGTGTGTCTTGTCATTATTGTATTCGCTTAACGCTTATACTGCGTAAACTATTTCTTATTGCTAATAATCAATCATTGTAATATAGCACAATTACCGTATTATAATTGTTAATCAGTGTGAACAAATAATTCATTTATTTTTCTAATCAAACAAAAAACCAGTCATTTCAATCTACCTTATTATATAGTGTTTGTTTGGGCTGAATACCCAGACTGGTGACCCTAAACATTTCTTCTCAGTTTATGTATTTATTATAATGAGCCGAAACGTAGGCCCACTACATATATATATATATATATATATATATATTAATATATATATATACAGAGAGAGAGAGAGAAGAGAGAGAGAGAGAGAGAGAGAGAGAGAGAGAGAGAGAGAGAGAGAGCACAAATTTGCTTCCAAATACAAAGTGACAATATACTCGGAACCAATAAAAAGATTCACCCAAATAAAAAATAAACGTGTGTAAACAGAACGGCGACTCCCAAACAACTCTTGTCCCGATGTCCCGAATGGAGACGAAGGAAAAGAATGGAAAGAAATTTTCTTTTCCACACCAGTTATAGACAAAGACTTGCAGGACAGAAAAAGTTTCCATACAACTCAAATGGGATTGCAACAACGAAACTGTCAAATGTTGTTTTGAGAAAAAAAGGCGAAGTAAATTCCTTTTATTTAGATAGTTTTATGTATGCGTTAACGTAGAGAGAGAGAGAGAGAGAGAGAGAGAGAGAGAGAGAGAGAGAGAGAGAGAGAGAGAGAGAGAGAGTTATGTCTGTGGAAATGGACGAGGAAAACGCTATTTTTTTTTTTTTTAGTTGAAGTTCCTTAAAGAGAGTTTGGATCTGAAGCTTCCCCTGAAGACATAGCCTTCTTGGATGCTCCCCGGGGTTACGTGAAAGACTCCAACGCCAAGTTTCTTAAAGGAAAGTTACGAGCAGAGAAAATTATACAAAATCGGTGTACGAGAACACATGGAAACTATATATATATATATATATATATATATATATATATATATACTGACTTATATTTTCGAGAGACAACTATGGAAAAATAAACACGTCTTTTATGGCATGTCATGTAACTCCTTAAAATAGATTATACAACCTTGGTTTTGCTTCTGCTCTAATTGTTCATTCTGACGAAGGTCAATCTTGTCACTCCACCTTAGACCTACAGTTTAACGTGGAATCCGAGCAACGCCCCACCAGCAGCCCAGCATCCTAACCCCTAGGTTACCCAGTGTACCCATTTATCTACCGACCAATTTTTTTTTACTGTGTGAAAGGATGAACAACTGGGTTTTGCTGCGCGCCGCCTGCCGTCACCAGGTCTCGATCACGGGGCCGATGGATCCGTAGTCAGCGACGCTAACCACTACACCACTGAGGCGCATATATATATATATATATAATATATATATATCGAAAACATCGACTCCGAAAAGTGATCAAATAATGTAGAAAACATTCTTTTGCCATATCTTAATATCATAGTAACTGTTACTGTTGAATATACAGGGTGTCCAAGAAATAATGGTGCAAAAATAACTGGTGATTTTTCTTATTTATATATATATATATATATATATATATATATATATATATATATATAATTATATATATATATATATATTAGTGGTGGACCGGATATCCGCGTCATTTTTAACATCCGCATCCGCACTTCTGACTGCGGATGTTATGCGGATATTCTTTTAATAAATTACGCAATTTACAATTAAATTAGCTTATAAAGTAGCTTATAAGGCCCAGTCATGCACATTTCATGTAAAGTATTAATTATTAATGAAGAAACAAATCTATAAACCTCAAAATATAAATACGTGGTAACACAGAAAATTGAATGAAACTTGTTTCATTGAATTTTCTGTGGCTGAAACTCTTGAGAAAGTTATTATTTTTATCATAATGAAAACATTAATATTAACTTTAATTCTTATGCATTGCCTCCCATAATAGTAATATCACGAAATTTGAAAAATTGTCATATATTCATAATTCTATATTATATTGATAGATTAACTAAAAATCCGCATCCGCGGATATTGAAATAAAAAATCCGCATCCGCATCCGCAGATGTTGAAAAACTGACATCCGGTCCACCACTAATATATATATATATATATATATATATATTACTAGTGGTGTACCGATTCATCAGCATCAGCATCGGCACCGGAAGAATCGGCTATTTTATTTTTGCATCGGCATCGGCCAAATTTAACCGATTCTTCGAAATTTTAAAATTTTCGTTACAAAACAAAATTTATATTCATAGAAAATTGAACACTCAAATGCTGCTATTTATGATAATTTATACTGATTTCAAAGTGTAATTATATAAAAATATTTTACACTCACGAAAAAGGCAAAGCTTAATAAGTTAAGTTGCCCATAAATTTACATTTTCTCAACTAGGTAAGCTCTAGATATGAACTATTGTAATCTCCTACGCTATATTAATAATAACTCTATATTAAGTTGTAATTTATAATTTATATATTAAACCATCTTATTATGTTGACTTTATTTTAGTATTTTAATAATTTTATAAACCCAAATTATGATATATATCCATTTTTTTTATTCAAATTGGCCACAAGAGACTTGAAATTTCAATGAAAAATTTTGTTTTGGTTAATATTGTTGAAGAAAGAAAGTACCTTCAACATAAGGAAAACCAATTACTTTAAATATTGACATTCAATTTATGAAATTAAAATAAAATTATTTTATCATTTTACTGAATAATAAAACTTTTTAACATCATTTTAGTTACGGTATATGAGTAGCAAATTCTGGTGCTCTATATATTGTGGAGTGAGCTAAGGAAAAACATTTAAACAAATTTGATATGTAAAAATATGAAAATTGAAAGTTTTCATATTAGATTAGTAAAATTTATGAAGGGAATTGATTTTTTAAAATATAGGCAAAGAATCGGCGGTTTTTCATGGAATCGGCATCGTCATCGGCTAAGTTTTGGAATCGGTACATCATTAATATATACACCATATATATATGATGGTTTATAATTCTAAACTTTCTGTTGGTCGCAATCTTCATAACTATTCGTCTACGTCTTTCAATGAGAGAGAGAGAGAGAGAGAGAGAGAGAGAGAGAGAGAGAGAGAGAGAGAGAGAGAGAGAGAGAGAGAGAGATCATTTAATTTATTTGTTTGAACTGGAACCACTGATGAGAAGCCCAATTCGCATAAATACGAGGTCCCAAATGAAATTAAAACTTTCAGTGCTTGAGACACCACTTCTGGGTACTCACTTTTTCCTGCAATCCAAAATGTAAACAAGTCTTCTGACGGGAATAAGAAATGTAGGGTTTTGACAGAAGAACTTTCAATCAGTTTATATAGTGTTTGTTTTCAGCACGTTCGGCAGACTCTACCGTCCTTTCACTGAACGGATTAAATATCTACCTTTTAACAAATCTATCGTCGCGTGGGAAACATTTCGAGAGATCTTTTTGCAGTTGAAGTATGTGCTTGCATTTAGGGAGGGAGGGAAGGTCGCCAATGTTTTTTTTATATCAAAATGGGGTTAGCAGCCCGGAAAAAGTTTAGAAACACCGCTCTATGGCTTAGGCCTAACATTAATAAATATAAAATCGTCTATAGTTTTTACGCGCTTTTTCGATGTTTTTTGTTTTTATAACATTTAGAAATTATTTTTTGTTTTTATTTTTGGTTTCAAATAGAAACGCTAAAAAAATTATTAACCCTTAAACCCTAACATAACATTTATAATGGGTAGGTATTAAGTGTTAAGCTTATGCTGGAGCCTGTACATGTAAGTTTAACTGAAAGAAAGCCTATTTTATATATTTAAAATATACATACTTAACATTCTTTTGTTTTCACAATACAGGGTGTACATAAAGTCAGGATCTACTTTTGTGAAGCACTTGGAAATTATATGGAATTCAATCATAAAATGATAAAGTGGTAACATTTATTAAATAATTAAGAGTAGGATTCGACGTGACGCCCATCAGTATCCCTGCACAGCTCAAATCGTTCCGCAGCATTTCTAAACACATTCTGGAGCATTTGCGGTGTTATGTTATCTGCAGCAGTTCGTATACGTGTACGTAAGTTTTCAAGACTCGTAATCTTCGTCTGATAGACGTGCGATTTGATAAAGCCCCATGCAAAGAAATCTAAAGGGGTTAAATCTGGTGATCTCGCTGGCCAAGGTCTGTTGCTTCCGCGTCCGAGCCAGCGATTTGGAAAACGTCCATTTAGATAATCTTGAACAATTTTGGCATAGTGACAAGGAGCACCATCATGTTGATAGACGACGGTACTAACAATCCTATCCCCGTCGTCTATCAACATGATGGTGCTCCTTGTCACTATGCCAAAATTGTTCAGGATTATTTAAATGGACGTTTTCCAAATCGCTGGATCGGACGCGGAAGCAACAGACCTTGGCCAGCGAGATCACCAGATTTAACCCCTTTAGATTTCTTTGTATGGGGCTTTACCAAATCGCACGTCTATCAGACGAAGATTACGAGTCTTGAAAACTTACGTACACGTATACGAACTGCTGCAGATAACATAACCCCGCAAATGCTCCAGAATGTGTTTAGAAATGCTGCAGAACGATTTGAGCTGTGCAGGGATACTGATGGGCGTCACGTCGAATCCTACTCTTAATTATTTAATAAATGTTACCACTTTATCATTTTATGATTGAATTCCATATAATTTCCAAGTGCTTCACAAAAATAGATCCTGACTTTATGTACACCCTGTATATAAACAGTAATTTATTGAAACTATCTACGGATCACCTGAAGATCAGGGCCCCCAGCCTTCTTTAGTTAGCCTTATAAGGCTAACTAACGAAAATATCACGACCTAACCTAACCAATCGTTAGGTCAACTGTACGCCCTTGACGATTGGTTAGGTTAGGTCGTGATATTTTCGTTAGTTAGTCTTATAAAGCTAACTAAAGAAGGCTGGGAGCCCTGATCTTCGGGTGATCCCTATGTACCTATATACACACACACACATACATATTGTGTGTGTCTGTGTGTGTGTGTTTTGTAAAATTCATTCGTATAACAAAATATGGACCTTTTCCAGTTTGTGTACCGTTTTTCATATAATTTATTTTTGCTTCTTTTCAGATAAAAAAAATGAGTGATAATATCAATCTCTTTAGTTAGGCTTATAAGGCTAACTAACGAAAATATCATGACCTAACCTAACCAATCGTTAGGTTAACTGTACGCCCTTGACGATTGGTTAGGTTAGGTCATGATATTTTCGTTAGTTAGCTTTATAAAGCAAAAATAAATTATATGAAAAACGGTACACAAACTGGAAAAGGTCTCAAAATATTTATGCTTAGGAACATTTTGGGAGTAATTAATTTGGAGTCCTCGAATAAAATTAATTTATCTTTCTTTCTGCGTAATAATATTTTTGTTTATGGACACACATTTTAATGCTGGGAGAAAAATTAGGACACTTTTATTTACACACACACACACAACACACACACACACATATATAACAGAATTAACATTAGTATCCGGAAAAACCTGATAACGAGTTCATTTTCGTTAGTTAAAAGGAAGACTCGAAATGATACAATAAAAAGTTAAAAATGTTAAAAGTTTGTAAAAAAACTTATAATATTAAAAGTTAATATAAAAAATGAGTATAATAAAGAGAAATCGGGGGATTCTTTATTTATGAAAGAAATAATATTAATAAGTTAACACAATCCATTTCGTATATATAAAATCTTTCATTTAATAACAACATGAAAAAGTATTGGAACAAAATCTAAACTTTCTCTCACTCCTTCAAACTTTTGTTCCATGAACCTCTTTTTGCTTTCTTAATTCACCAATATAAAATAAGAGAGAGAGAGAGAGAGAGAGAGAGAGAGAGAGAGAGAGAGAGAGAGAATATGTTCTTTGGTTGTCAGACTTTGGCGATATTAATGTCAAAAGGAAAAAATGACCTTCTTAGAAACTTAAAAACAACAGCGAACTCCACTTGGCGTTATAGAGTATCCATGACACACACACACACACACATGTATGCATCTCCGGATAAGCGAGGTTCCGGGTTCTTTAAATCCATATATCTTAAAACCAGTGGTGGGCACCGTTAACCAAAAAGTTAACTTCGTTAACCGCTAATCCGTTAACCAAAAAGTTAACTTCGTTAACCGTTAATCCGTTAATTCGTTAAACATGTAACGGAAGTTACCGATAAAACCGTTAACGTTAACTTTTATTATAAAAAAAATGAAAAACACAATATATATATAATTTAATTTTCCCTCTTCTTCTCGTTCTCCATTTTGTCCATGAGATGCATGTTGCCCTTCATGAAAATTAGCATATCAAAGTTTTCATCAGACAGGGATGATCTCTTGGCCCTCAGGATGTCCTTGCCCATAGAGAACAAACGCTCCACTGCAGCACTGGAGGGGATGGCTGTGTTGAACTTGATGAACAAGTCCACCAACACTTGCTCACCCAAGAAGGCAGCATCTGTCAGCAAGTCCTTGGAGTTGGTCTCCAGCCAGGTCTTGACCAAGTTTTGGGCCTTGCCCTTGAGTGACCTGTGGTTTCTGCTGCTCTCTTTTGTCTGGATGACAGCACTGAAGAAGTCATCCTCCTCCTCCTCCTCGTTGTTGCTGCCTCCACTGTTGCTGCCCACTTCGTTGGACTGCTGCTTCATGGCCTCCTCGACTGTACCCTCCATGCTTTTCCTCACCCTGGCGACCTTGGTGTTGTCATACTTGTCCAACCAGATGAGGCGAAACCTGGGATGGAAGGCAGCAGCCAGCTGGCATTCGTCATCCTCCAGGAGGGGCCCAAACCTTTTGTCGATGCCTGCCAAAAGTGCGTCGACCAAGGCGCTGCAGTAGACGAGGCCCTTGGACTTCAAGTCCTTAAGCCTGAAGATGTCGCAGCAACTGTTGGCAGCAGAGTCCCAAGGTAGGCTTGTTCCTCCCCCTGGATCTTGTTTATTTATGAATTTTTTGGGTTAACGGACTTGAGTTAACGGAAGTTAAATGTAACGGAAGTTAATTAGTCCGATAATGATTTTCAAAGTTAACTTAAAAGTTAAATCGTTAACGAAAAAGTTAACTTCGTTAATTAACGATTAACGGATTAACGGTTTGTGCCCAGCTTTGCTTAAAACCTAATTTAACCAAATTTAACCTAACCCAACCTAACCTCGATGCCATGGGATTGAGAAGGGTGTGATAAATGTTTGGGACGCAATTGTGGGTTCGATAGTGGTTTTCTGTTAAGTCATTAACTAGTGAGGTACTCGCCAATCTAGACTAACTTAACCATACCTTAAATAACCTAATCTAGTGTAGCCTAACCTAATCAGGACTAACATATCTTTATTTCAACAGTAAAAATGTTTCCAGATTTTTTTATATACATTTTTTATGTTCTGAAGTCCTTCAAAAATCTTACCTCACAAAAAATGCCCCACTACATCTGTGAATTATCATAAACGCGACTTCACTTATGCCCAGTTTCCTACACACACACACACACAGATAAACATCCGTTCAGCCGACGTTGCTATTTGGGATATAGCACCCATATCGATCCAACTTATGCCCATTATCTGGGTATACTTTAAATGCTTTTCGTGTTAATTACGTCATTATTAGAATTCTTTGTGGTTTCCAGATCCTAATCCAGATGATAAATGGGGAGTTTAGACGTTAAAGAAGAGCGTTCCTCTTATTTTTAAGATCTAAGCCTTTTGAGATTATTAATTTTAAACGCGGAGAAAAGGCTTTTCTCGCGTCTCTGTTTCATTGCGAGAAAGTAATTATTCATGAAATGACCCCAATTCAGAAAGGGGTATCAATTATATATTCAAATATAATTTATTATGGAAATACAACGGCCATACTCGAATGGGAAATATTCTTTTATACTATATATTATATATATATATATATATATATATATATATATATATAAGAAAATTTAATTCACGGAGAGTGTCTTTAAAAATCATTTTGACAGAAGGGAGGATCTTGTCCGCCATTTTGACGATATTGACATTTTTTTTTTAAAATTTTCCTTTTTTCTTTTTTGTCGATTTATTTTGAATTTATTTGGTCATATTTAAAAATTGGAATGGCATAGAAGTGGCAGATAATGGCTGACGGTCTGCGGCAGACGTTCGGAAATTCCTTTTCATATTAGAAAAATCCAGCTCCCCCCCACCCCACCTCTCACCCCGCTGGGGGGGAAAAAAAAGGAGACTGAGACACTGTTTGGAATATATAAAAAGGCCTTTTCTCCTTTGAAAATAAGTGCCCAAAATATAGCCCAAAATATAGCCCAAAATGCAGACGCAAAAGTTGCAAAGAGCAAGTGGGTAAATTGCTTTAAAAATTTTTGTTTTTGGGAATTGGTTGGTTAATTGGGAGTGGGTAGAGGGGAAGTGAGGAGAGGGGGAGTCGGGGTAGGTGGGAGAAGGGGAGGCGAATATGCTTAAGAAAAAAAAAAAAAGATACCCATCTGTGGCTTATTATGTGCAAGCATATTACGTAGCGCAAAAACTTCCCAAATAGCTTAAATTTTGCCCATCGACGGCCGTTTAACTCGAATTTGGGAAGTATTCAGAAATTTTTTTTATAAGAAAATGAAGTTACGAAGTTTTGTGGTCTATAGTTTTATTAATATTTGAAAAGTAGTGAAAATTTCAAATATGATGAGGTTTCAAAGTCATATCCTTTTACCGTCATATATACACAGTACATATATATATATATATATATATATATAATATATATATATATATATATATATATATATATATATACATCCATACATACAGGGTGCTTCAGGTCGACCTAGAAATATGACCCTAGTCATATTAATTACGGAATTACTATGATATATTTCAAATGCCAAATACCAAATACAAACTACAAATTCTGTCAATTTCCATATTTCTAGGGTCGACCTGAAACACCCTGTATATATATATATATATATATATATATATATATATATTATATGGATCACTTTAACATATTGCTTCCCAGTGTTAATCACTTTAACATATTGCTTCCAATATTTAGGATAAGGAGTACGATAAAAAATGTTCGCTTTAATAAAGTAAAGACATAAAAAGTAAATCATAATATGTTAAAATATTAGACTGAAAGTAAATTTATTAGAATTGTTGCGCTTTATGGTCATCACACAAAGTAAAAAATGGATTTCGGAAGAATCGGTCACGCCACATCATTTTCCACAAGTACGAGTTGAGTAGCTCCTTTTTGCAGCCTTTCATTTTCTTTATATATTTAATGTAGGTCAACTGAATGCCCGGTTAGGTCAACTGAATGCCAGGTTAGGTTAACTGAATGCCCGGTTAGGTCAACTGTACGCCTTGACGATTGGTTAGGTTAAGTTGTGATATTTTCGTTAAAACTAACGAAAATATCACGACTTAACCTAACAACCATCATCAAGGGCGTACAGTTGACCTAACTGGGCATTCAGTTAACCTACATTAAATATATAAAGAATGCCCGGTTAGGGCATTTTATAGCTTTGTTTACGGTCGGTAGGTTATCTCCTAGATTACCAACCTCTTTCTAACCAACCAACCTTTCTCTTTTAGCATATTGCTTCCCAGTGTTAATCACTTTAACATATTGCTTCCCAGGAGGGATCACTTTAACATATTGCTTCCGAATGCTTTGGGAAGCAATATGTTAAAGTGATCCATATATATATATATATATATGAAGTTGGCTATTTTTTTCTGTATGACAAAGCGAGCTCCTACTACCAAAATATTTTTATCACTTTATTTATATGAAATACAGTAATTATTTATGAGCTAACTAGGAGAGGACTTTAGAGAATTTACTAATTTTTTACAGTGTGTATAACGCCATATACGTAATATTAATTAACGAGCGAAAGAGATTGTCTGTTTTTCTGAATGACATGTAAAGATGGTTACTGAATATTATAGTGACCTCCTTCGATTTCCATAGACATTTTATACCTACGTTTTAGAAACGATAAAGAAGCGCTTCCACTTTAGGGGAGTTGCGCCAATCATCTTAATCGGAAATGAATTCCACTATTCATATAGGCAGAGTGATTATATATCCGTCCCTCTTCCGCGTACTTACAGTAAGTTGTTGGAGATTTGAAACAATCTACGAGGTAACCTCATGTGTATATACACTGTCAACAGTAAAGTTTAGCGTTACAAGAATATTTTAAACCGTTTGGTTTTACGTGTCAAAGTAAGTTAAGGAAAAGTTCCTCTCAGAATTAGATTCAAAATTGAGGACCTTCATAGACACCATCCGGGAACTTAGTGGTTCTCTTTCTGACCCTCTGTACCAGTGATTCCCAACCTCGGGTAGCGACGCAAATCAGGGTCGCAGGGTTCCTCAAGTAGGGTCGCGAAGGGTCACTATATTTACTATTTCTTAATTTAATTTATATTCATATACATATTTAAATTTTATCACGAGCCTGAAGGTCGGGAGGTCCTGTTGGTGGCCAATTTAGGGTCGCAGCAAAAAAGGTTGGGAACCACTGTTCTATACCAAACATTGAATCTATACAGTCGATGTCGAGAACTATTTATTACTTGGAACGTCAAAGTTCGACTTTAATTCTTTACGATCTTTACTGTTTATATTGTATATTTGTACGAGGAATTTATATCGATATTCTCTATCATCATCGTCTTTAGTCGTTTCAAAACCACTTCTTATTAAGGAATTGGAAGAAATAAAAGTTTTTACCGCTTCGAACCCCCCCCCCCCCCAAACCAAAATGTAGCGCCAGAATTAATATATCCTCTTAATTATTTGTCCATGATATGACCCCCCCCCCCAAAAAAAAAAATCTCAAAGGTCACATCAACTTTAAAATGCTTATTTCCATGCATGACAGTTTTGGGCTTTACTGATTTTTGTTTCTTACATTTCTTTCTCAATCTTTCCCGAAAAAATATTACACACATCACTCTTTTGATGCTACTGGATCGACTTTTAAAATGAGTTTTATTTTCAACCACCTCTCTCTCTCTCTCTCTCTCTCTCTCTCTCTCTCTCTCTCTCTATTTTTATTCTTTTGTTGTCCATTATTGAAAAATGGAACTTGTCTGATGGTGGCGGATAGCCTTAACGATGAATTTAGATTAAATTTAGATTAAAAAATTGATCGTTTAGTCACTTCATTGAATTTCGTTCTTGCATTTCAAGGAATAGCGATAAAAAAAAAGGTTTAACGTATGAAATAATGTTACTGAATTTTTTGTTAAAAAGAGTTGTGTTATTTTAACTCGGTTCACATTAAATCCAATTAGATAGGATTTTATTTTTTTAATTTCAATGCTATCTATTTTTACCTCCACTCGCGGGAGAAGGTATTGTTTTCGGTCGTGTGTGTGTGTGTGTGTGTGTGTGTGTGTAAGATAACTCTCGAACGATCCGATCCAACTGTTTGGAGTTTGAGAGTTCTGTACCTATTTTTACATCTTTTTCCATATCTGTTCCTATGTTTATTCATTTTTATAGCTATTTCTTTATCTTTTTATTCATTTACATATCTATTTCCATTTTCTATTTCCATATCTGTTCATTTATGTATCTACTTTTATATCTATTTCCGTATCTATTAATTTCTACTTATATTTATGTATCTATTTCTATACCCGTTTCCATATCTACTCAGTTTTGTATCTATCTCTATTTCCGTATCTCTTCAGTTCTATATATATTTCTGTGTCTCTCCCCATATCTGTTTCCATATCTATTCATTTCTATATCTACAGTATTTCTATATCTGTTTCAGTATCTATTCATCCTTGTATCTATTATTTATATAATATTAGACTGGAAAAAAAGTATGAAAAACGTTTCGACAATTCCGAAACCATCCATTTTAAACGTACAGAGCTTCTACGTTCCACCAGCAACGTAGCTCAAAAGTGTGCAGAATTTAATGCAGTTAATTTAGTTTTTATTCGTGTATCGCATTAATAGAAGTAAAATCCTGCCTAAGCCCGCTTTCCCCGACTCACTAAATGAAACGCGATGTCTAAAGCCCGTAGACTTATGTAGCTTTACTTGCGTAAAACAGTTATTTTTATACAATCTTGAAACATTTGATGGACGTACGAGCTGATTTGTAAAATTTTACGATCCGACAAATTGTTTTTATTCATGTTACGAGTTCATCCTTGCATTACGTTCCTTTGTTTTGTGATACGTTTATATATATGTTTTTATTAATACGGTTTTTCTTCATATCTATTCAGTATATATTTTAATTTAAAATATCTATCTAGCTATCATCTATCCTTTTATCTTATGTATATCTATTTATCTGTCTATCTATTTCGTAAGTGTAAATATATAAAGTATTTCTTATTTTGGTTTATATACACAGGGAAAATAAAAATAAAAATTGTGAATGTGTATGTCTTGGAAATACTTGAAAAGTGGGTTTCAATTTGCCAGAATGAAATAAAGTCGAAATGGAATGTTTGAACAAGGAAAAATGCTGAGTTTTATCTGAACGATCGCGGAAGCTCAGGAAACAGGAGCTAAAATCGAAGGAATTAAATGACCAAAAAATATTTGCCGTTCTTCCTTTGCAGAGAGACAAAAAAAATAACTTTTTGCGATTTACTTTTCAGTCAAGGAAAAACAAAATGGTTAAAAATAAACTCCTAGTAAAATCCCGTTTTTTGGACGCAGTACACTTAACTTATACACAGCCAAGAACGTTTTCGAAGAAGAATAAAACTATTTTTCAATAAAGGAACTTCTGCAGTTGTATTAGACAGAGAAAGAACGGTAGCTCGTATCGTTTTTTCCAAAGCGAGATAACCATAGTTTCTCTTGTATTTCAGCGTTCTCGAGTCAAACAATTGGTGAAAACCACGTGCTTTATTTGTTCAATCAAAAAGACGGCGTTTCACCTTGTTGTACGGCTCCCGTTTAAACAAAGATGCTCTACTGAGTGATCTTAAATATCTTTTCATAGTAATTAACTTAATCTAAGGTTTCTGATCCAGAAATTACTTATTCTAGAATTAAGTCGTAAATTAAACACTTTCTAAAACAAAGGAATATGGAAAATTTCCCATTTTCTATTAGTGATTTAATTTACTAATTTCTATGGGTAACGTTTCTAAATTATCATTTTATAAAAATAAGAATAAAAATTAATATAGGCCCCTAACCTTATCCAAAATTTATGGGTTAACATTTCTGTTTCGAATCTTTATATCAAGCTATGGTCTACCTCTTTTGTAACAAATAGAATAAAGGCTTCCATACATAAGAGCAGTTGTTATTGTAGCTAAAACAGTTTCAACACATTCAAACATTGGTTTACGAAAGAAAAAGGAAGAATTTTTTCGGCATTTGGCTCTTTCCTGTTAAATCTTTGAAGTAATTTTGCCTAAAGTATGTTACTTAGACATATTTCTCGACTTTAGTAAGATAAAATATTTACTAAACTCTCTCTCTCTCTCTCTCTCTCTCTCTCTCTCTCTCTCTCTTTAGAAAGAAAAATAGATATATGAAAGCAGGTACGTAGCGTGACCTAAACTGACATTTTTCCTTGCCTTGCTCTCGCAAGTTCAGTTGCACAAAGAAATAAAAGCAGTCCTTCCATCTCTTATCTTCCTCTTACGCTTCGTTCACATCCTCGGCTCTTTTCTTTGTCACTCCGTGTGTAAGGGTTGAGTCTTTTAGTCCAATTACTTGACGGGAAGCGCATTTGGCCTAAACACCAAATGACATTCGGGTAATTAATCTTTTTAGATGTAAGGCGGAGGACGTCCGCGACAAAGAAGATCTGATACGTATGGAATGCATGACAAATAAAGTGTGGCAAGAAGCACTTTTTTTAGTTCTACTCAGAACGCTAAAATGAATGTCTGGCAGGAAATCTTTTGCTTCCTTTCTTCTTCACCAAATCATAGCATGCATGTCGCGATCCTGAAGTCTTTCAATAAAGGGAGAAGAGAGAGAGAGAGAGAAGAGAGAGAGAGAGAGAGAGAGAGAGAGAGTTACAAGGAGTTACAAGGAAAAGAAGTACCTCAAAAGGCCTTGCGGCCCATACCGAGGAGGTACCAATGGCAACGGGTGCCAGGGAAAATTTTGTACACACTCAAATAGTGTGCAAGATTTGGTCTAACCTTTTCTTGAACTGATCCACAGAGGAACTGTTCACAACTTCCGAAGGTAACCTGTTCCATGTGTCACAGATCTTATACGTAAAGTAATTCCCACACACACTAGTCCTAAACCGTTTCAAATCCAACTTCCAACCATTGTTGCGAGTTGGGTTATCATTTAAACTAAACATACTTCTAAAATCGACATCGTTGAACCCGCGTAAGAGCTTAAAAACCTCGATCAGTTGACCGCGCAGCCTCCGAGTTTCCAGCGAAAACAAGTTCAGGGCACGTAACCGTCGACTGTAGCCCATATGCCTAACGGAAGGGATTAACTTTGTGGCCCTCACCTGCACTCGCTCCAGCCTCTCAATATCTTTCCTGAGGGTGTGCGACCAGAACTGCACAGCATACTCCAGGTGCGGCCGAACAAGGGAATTGTACAGTGAGAGCACAATCTCCTTGTTCCGAAACTGAAATTGCCTCCTGATATAACCCAATAGTTTCTGGGCTTTCTTTTCCACCTCTACGCACTGTTTCGTAAACTTCAGGTCGCTGCTAATTAGCACACCCAAGTCCTTTTCTAAATCAGTCACCTCGATATTACTACCCAACATCGAGTAGTCCGACTTGGGATTGGCGTAGCCAATGTGCATCACTTTGCATTTACCCAAGTTAAACGGCATTTGCCATTTTTCGGACCACTCTCCTATCCTACCTAGGTCCGCACGCAGTTCCTCGATCGCTTCGGGCGTCCCAACATTGGCCCCAAGCTTGGTGTCATCAGCGAATTTGGCGATCCGACTGACGATGCCACCGTCGATATCATTTATGTAAATGATAAACAACAGTGGCCCCAAAACGGAACCCTGAGGAACCCCACTAGTGACCGAGGCCCAACCCGAACTAGCCCCTTTAATTACAACCCTCTGCCGCCTATTCCTCAGCCAGTTTTCAATCCACCTACCTATTTCCCCACCGATACCCAGCGCACGCACTTTCGCCATTAGCCGGCGGTGAGGTACCTTATCAAAGGCTTTCTGAAAGTCGAGATAAAGTATATCAATCGCTCTACTCTTATTGTACTCACTCAACATGACGTGGAAAAACTCGAGCAAGTTGGTGAGACACGACCTATGCCGTCTAAACCCATGTTGGGAGTCCCCAAGCAGCTTGAAGGAATCCAAATGGTCAACGATCCTATCCGCTATTATCCCCTCTAATAATTTACCTACAACTGAAGTGAGACTAATGGGACGATAGTTCCCTGGACTTTCGTGATCCCCTTTCTTAAAGATAGGGGTCACGTTGGCTTCCCTCCAGTCACCAGGCACCTGGCCCGTCTCCATCGCTTTGTTGAAGACTGTAGTCAGGTGGGGAGCCACCTGGTCGCGCACTTCTCGCAACACTCTGGGGAGAAACTGGTCTGGCCCAGGAGCCTTAAACGCGCTCAGTTTGTCTATTCTATCGGCAACGACTGTCGCGGTACATCTAACGCTATCCAGGCCAGCACCTTCATGCCTCACGCCTGGCTCGGGGATGACGCGGGTATCCTCCCTGGTGAACACTCCCGCAAAGTACTCATTAAGCACATTAGCGATGTCCGCGTTATTAACATAACTGAAGAACTCCTTAGGGTTCCCCTTGCAGAGGCTTGCCACCCGTAGTTCTTCGTTACGTTTCGCTAGCCTAACCTTCGCCTTCACTTCCCTACACAGGCGGACATACGCTTCAGTGTTCTCGTGGGAACGATTGGCCTTCGCCCTCCTATACGCTACTTTCCTATTTCGGATAGCCGAAGCGATGTCACGATTGAACCACTTAGGCTGCGTTGAAGCAGGGGTGACCGGTTTTGAGGGTATGGCAGCAGACTGCAGCACCATAAACTCGTCCCGGAATGCACTCCACACTCCCTCAACATCGCCGCCGACCTCTAACCCCATCTCTCCTACGCTATCCCTGAGGCTAAGAGAGAGAGAGAGAGAGAGAGAGAGAGAGAGAGAGAGAGAGAGAGAGAGAGAGAGAGAGAATGTGATGGTTTAGTCCTTACACCTCTCCCTTCAGATAGTAACTATATAAGTTGTCAAATCCTAAATTAACATTTCATACATCATTTCATCAAATTTCATTACATTTTATCGATCATTTGAACAAATTCCATTTCATTTAATCTATCATTTTATTAAGTTCATCACACTTCATCCAAAATTTAGTTAAAGTCTATTACATTTCCTTAATCATTTCATTAAATATCATCACATTTCACCATCACTTCATTAATCTCATCACATTTTATCCATCATTTCATGAATTTCATCACATTTCATTAAATTTCACCCGTCTAGTGTTATTATTATCTAACATTATAAACAGAACACAGAGGAAATCAACAAAAAAAATACTTATATATGTATGTCTCCACATAAAAGTGGCCACCTTTTTCACCAGTCCCAAAACCACAATGTTTACAATGAACAAAAACAAAATGAATAAAACATTAACGCAGTAAGTATTCAATGTGTCCTCCATTAATTAATATCAACGACCAATAATAGCCTTGCGCACCATTAGCGAAGTAAATAAATTGTAAAAATGACGTCTTTTCACCGTATGAAGAAGTTTGCAGCAAATTTTCTTCGTCACTTAAACGCTCCATAATAACTCGCATAAAATAACAGAATTAATAAATTTCCTTCATTCGATGCCAAATCAAAACTGATTGCTGTGGCGGTAATACTGTCTAGGCTTAGGCGTACTTCACTTATTAGCCTACCTAGCGTACATTGGATCGACGAGTGAGAGCTTAAAGTTTATCGTAAAATTACGATTTCAATCGTAATTATGAATTAAGCAAATTTTTTTCTACTTTCGTATTGTCAGTTTTATTCTTAACAACTATTGTCCAAAGTGAATTTGTAAAAAGACTACTCATCTGATTTAAACAAACTACCTCTCATTTTGAGGACAATATAAAGGGTTTAATATAATTTCTAGGTTCCATTTAGTTACACTTGAAATTGTGGTTTTGATGGCACGGTGAAAATAATGGCCACCTTTTTGGGCGGCACAGTAGTAATATATATATATCAACTCATAAATACGCCTTTCTTGCATATGCAAAATTTATTCACCATCAGGATTCGAACCCGTACCCTCTGACTCAGAGAAGCGGGCGTTGAACATTATACTACGACAGGATAATAGTGAACAACAACCTGACGAGATTTCATCACCCGAGGGAAATACCTCTGGAAGCGAAATGTCTCGGGTGATGAAATATTACCAGGTTGTTGTTAACTTTTATCTTGTAACCTAATGGTCAACGCCCGCATCTCTGAGTCAGAGGGCCCGGGGCTCGACTACTGGTGAAGGATAAAGTTTGCATATACGAGGGCCACTCAATATATTTTGCCCCACCTTTTTTTTTTCTTTTCAAGTTTCCTTGTAAGCTCCAAAAATTTTGTACACAAGTAGTTACATACCTTTTTTACAAGTTTTTATTTTTCCACATAGTCTCCATCCTTTTCTACGCCTTTCCTCCACCTCGAAACAAGGGCCTTTATTCCTTGCTGGTAAAAGTCCGCTGGGTTCCGCTGGAGCCACCTCTTAACCTCCTCAACAACCTCATCGTCACTCTGAAACTTTCTTCCACGAATAGCATCCTTCATTGGCCCAAACAAATGGAAGTCTGAAGGTGCCAGATCCGGGCTGTATGGAGGGTGGGGTAACGTAGTCAAGCACATTTTTGTGATGGCCTCTCTTGTTTGCAAACTGTTGTGTGGTCCTGCGTTATCGTGCAAAAGAAGGACGTCTTCCAGTTTTCTCTCCGGTCGAATTCGCTTTATACGTCTCTGGAGTCTTGTAGGGTAGAAATATATGCCTCTGAGTTGATTGTTTGTCCTTTCTTCATAATGTTCACCAGAATCGCCTCTTTCATGTCCCAGAAGATGGTGGCCATAACCTTTCCTGCAGAGGGAGCCATTTTCAACTTTTTCTTGCGTGGGGAGTCTGCGTGATGCCACTCCATGGATTAGCGTTTTGTTTCAGGTTCAAAGTGGTGTACCCGAGTCTCATCCCCGGTCACAATTCGTGAAAGGAAGTCATCCTCTTCTGTCTCGTATCGAACCAACGATTCAGAAGCAATTTCTTTTCTTTGGAGCAAACCGTGACACTTTTGAGTACCCCAGTTGCTGAATTATCGTATTCACACTTCCTTCACTAATTCCTAGCTCCAGTGATAGCTCCTTGAATGTGACGGGCCGATTTGATCGAATAATGCTGTTAGCACGTTGCACAGTGTGAGATGTCACAGCGATGCCGGGCGACCGCTGCGTGGCTCATCATCGAGGCTGGCTCTTCCCCTCTCCGATAATCTCGCACGTTTAGACCAGCGTCCAACTGTGCTTCGATCGACAACAGCATCTCCGTAAACGTTTTGTAGACGTTTGTGAATATTTCCAACTGTTTCCTTCTCTGTGGTTAAGAACTCGATAACAGCTCTCTGTTTACGACGCACATCACTGTCAGACGCCATTTTCGAAACTGCGTTAACCATCGGTTTTATATAAGGGTGTTTAAAAGCAGTTTTATACAAGGAGGGGAGGTTCAAACTGGAAAAATCCGGTTATGTGAAGCGCAGAAAGTTCAAACTTACAGCCCAAAAGACATTTCAGCCCCATGGCCTATTATTTAGCTAAGAAAAAAAGAGTGGGGCAAAATATATTGAGTACCCCTAGTGTATATATATATATATATATATATATATATATATATATATATATATATGACACACCCAGACCGTGCATGGAACAAGGAACTCGTCTGGGAAAATTAAATCCACTATAGTCCGAATAAGTAATGGTAAATGACAAACACTATAGTTTTTTTCTTTTTCATGATGTTAGCCCGACGTGGGTAACGGGTCACCTCAGGAGACTATTCTAAGTTCAATCCTATCATGAAACGGACATGTTATGTGCCTTGTAAAGTGAACTCTCAATTTTGCCAGTTGAGGTTTAATTTTTGTTTTTTTTTGGCTAAAAATACAATAGTTACTCGTTTTTCTTTGATGTATTCAATACGACGCGAATGCAAACGAGTCTTTTGCGTCTGTTGAGGTTCTGGATATAGTAAGCTAGGTGTAGCTGTAACCCCTAGATCCTTTCCCAAAGCTGGATCCTATCTGCTTTGCAGATAGCTGGTGAGGGAAGCTATATTTTTGGGGCCTCTTTGCGAGTGACCCGTTGCCTACGTCGAGCTAACATCATGAAAAAGAAAAAACTATAGTGTTTGTTATTTACTATTACTTATTCAGACTATGGTGGATTTAATTATCCCAGAAGAGTTCCTTGTTCCATGCACGGTCTGTGTGTATCATGAAGAAACCTCAGGAGACCATTCTGATATATTGATAGTAAAGGTGAGTGTGTCCAAATTGAGTAAACATTTCTCGTAATGAAACAAAAGGTGAAGATGTTGTTGTTGTTGTTGTTGCAAAAACAACATCGCCTTGAAGATAGACCCAACATTCTAGATTTATTTCTCACCTGTAATCCTTCTTCTTACTCTGTCAAACATTTTTCTCCATTGAGCTCCTCCGACCACACTCTTACACCTTTCCTGTCCTATCGTTCTAGTTCGGCCTTTGGATTTTCCCAAAAGGAGGCGCCTTTGGCACTTCGGCGCCGACGATTGGGAGGCCTTTAGAAAGTACTTCTTTGATTTTCCATGAAATGATTACTGCTTTCGTGGTAGAGGCCTCTCTGAGTGCACTGAGCGCATCACGGAGGTGATTCTCTCGGGCCTGGAGGCGTACATTCCATATTCCATTCCACTACTAATGCAAAAAAACTTGGTTTAACTTTGCTTGTTCTAATGCTATTCCAACAGAGAGGAGGCTTTCAGAAGGTACCGTCGCCATCCAACTCCTGACTCTCACTCTGCTTATTTTTTGCCCGGATTCGTGCAAAATCTGTTCTTCGACTCGCCAAAAATTCCTTCTTCAGAAGAAAATGCGAAACCTATGTAATTCTAATTTTTCTCGCTCTTTCTGGCACCTAGCCAAGAACCTCTCCAACAATTTTACTTATTCTTTTTCTCCTCTTTTCCATTCGGACGGCTCACTTGCTGTCTCTTCTGGTAAAGCTGAACTCTTTCCTCAGACCTTTGCCTCGAACTCAAACCTGGACGATTCCGTGACTGTTCCTCCCTCTCTTCCTCCCTCTGACTTAATTATGCCTGAAATTAGAATATCTTCCAAAAATGTTTTTTCTGCCCTCTCTCGGCTCAACTCTGGGAAGGCGTGCGGTCCTGATGGTGTCCTTCCTGTTGTTTTCAAGAACTGTGCTTCTGTACTTATATCCTGACCAGGCAAACTCACTCTTTCACGCTTGTCTTTCATCTGGTACTTTTTCTTCCTGCTGGAAGTTCACATTCAGCCTGTCCCAAAGAAAGGTGACCGCTCTCAACCCTTCAACTATCGTCCAACTACTTTGATTTCTTGCCTTTCTAATTTTTTTTAATCTATCCTTAATAGGAAGATTCTTTTTTCATGTAGGAAGGAGGCGGCAAAAGGCGAGCGCCCGCAAAAGTGACCCCTCCACAGAAGACAGAGAGAGCCAAAACCAGGGTCTCCAAGGCTCAATGATGCCATTTTTATTTTTATTTTTTAATATAAATTTTGAAAAGGTTGTGTAGTGTGTAAGTGTATGTAATGGTAGTGAGGAATAGAGGGAGAAGTATGTGTTTGAGAGCATGCTGGACTGCTCACAGGGTAGATGAGACACGGAAAAAGATCAGCTAAGGAGGACAGCGACAGGAGAAACGGGAGTTTCAGCAATCCCTGCCTCTTGCCTAACGTCCCCTTCCTTCGGAGTACTTCCCTGGTCGATTAGTTCCTACAATCTCCTCCTATACATACCTCTCTACTCACAATCGTCTTTCCGCAAGGGACGCTCTACTGGCGATCTTCTTGCATCTCTCTCTGACTCTTGGTCATCCTCCTTTCGGGATTTCGGTGAAACCTTAGATATTGCACTATATATATATATCAAACGCTTTTGGTAGAGTCTGATACAAATCCTTCATTTCCAAACTGTCCTACTTCGGTTTCTATTCTTGTATCTGTGCCTTCATCTCTGATTTCCTATCTGGCCGATCTATAGGTGTGGTTGTAGGTGGCAACTGTTCTTTTCCTAAAGCTATTAATAGTGGTGTTCCTTAAGGTTCTTTCCTGTCACCCACTCTCTTCCTTTTATTTATCATGCACAATCTTCCTCAGTCCATCTTTCCCCCCTGTCTATGACCTCCAATCTTTCAAACGCAAAGTGTCCAGGCATCTCGAAAACTCTGAACCTTGATTTCGGCTCTTTCCTTCTCCTTCTATTGGGGCGGCGGGGGGGGGGGGATTTTTGCGGGCGTTCGCCGTTCGCTCCTCTGTCATATGACTTTTGCCATTACGAAGGTGGTCAAACAATTTCAAACTATTATTATGATTACTAGTACAGTTCCCGTCGCTTCGCTGACGGTTAGACAGGCTAAACTACAAAAAAAGAACGCAGCCGTGAAAATTTTGAGCTTCACATTGTGTCAACATTTCTGAATCTGGTATCTCCCAAAACCTCCTCACCCCCATTCATGCAACTTTGGGGCTAACCCCCTCCCCCATTACCCCCACCCCTCCCCATTACCCCACCCATCCCCCCATTACCCCCACCCCTCCCCATTACCCCACCCATCCCCCCATTACCCCCACCCCCACCCTTCCCCCATTACTGCCCGGGATAAATTTCACAAACAGACAAACAGACAGGCTAAACTACAGAAAAGAACACAGTCATGAAACTCTTGAGCTTCACATTGCCGCCCGTAATACAATTTCTGAATTTTTTTCTCACAATTTTTCTCAATTTCTGAAAGTGTGACGGACGGACGGACGGACGGACGGACAGCTCTCTTATTATAGTATAGATTATTATTATTTATGAAAAGAAATGACACGCCTTGAAAATAAAATTAAGTTAAATAAAAAAAAATAGTGTTTATTTTAATTTACTGAAAAGTTTCTTATCGAAATGTAGTTTTATTTTATTTTTTCTGTTTCCATATTTTATCGTTCTTATTTGTTGTTTGGAGAAGGTTCGAAACACGATCCATCGTTTCCAATTTAAGCCGTGATTGAAGACTGATTTAAAGCTTTTGAGAAACTTGTTTGAGATTCCAGTTTGCATGAAATGAACGCAGTAATGTACTGTATAGAAAAAGCTTATTTACTCAGGGATTTGGGTACATCCGTATTGTCGTGTATGTCTAAACGTGTACACACACACACACACACACACACACGTGTGTGTATATATATATATAAGGAATGGAGAACGAAAAGTTTTGAATCTAAATTAGGCACTACGTATCGCCTTCGAAATAGAAAATTAGGTCAACCGGCTTTTGGTGGCCGCACTGGCACTCGATTCTATGCCACTCACAGATGACCTCAGGAGTTAAAAATTCCTCAAAAGGAGAAATTACATTTTTAAGTGTTCAGTGTCTCGCTTAGGGGATACATTACCATTAATTAAAGTAAGAATTGTTTAAAGTATTTTGTATAACGTTTTAAATCGTTTTCATTATAGTATTCATCAAATAGGTTTGAATTAAGAAATTTCCTTTTTCTATACTCGATATTTGGGCTTGAAAATTCGTTTGTTTTTTGGAGTTTTTTATTGCCTCGCTCGTGATTACGTAAAAGGCTACAGATTAATCAAATCCATCCATGCGTGCTTTTACAAGATTTAATATTATACTGTTATAGAATCGGGAAAAGGTAGTCCGTTAATAACTACAGAAAAGAACGCAGCCATCAAAATTGTGAGCTTCATATCCGAAGTTGGTTAAATCAAAATTTGTGAAGTTTAAAATGTTGGTGCTTCGCGAGTTTGAAATAAATATTAAGGTCTCTCTTATTCGTTTGAAATTTTCTGTTCAGTTTCTATGAAATTATTTGCGTGTTATAACGCGAGGGTGGACTGACTATAGATGCGGGTAAGCTCTGATTGCACCTTCAGTATTAAGGGAATATCCGCATCTAGTTCGTAACTGCATTAAAAGACTGAATTATTTAATTTTAGATTTCATCCGGGAAAAAAATTCGCCTAGAAACTTAAAATTTCTAGAGTATTAAAAAATTACTGATTAGTGATGACTGTTTTAGTTTAAAAATTATTAGTCACCAAAAAAGAATAAAATATCCGCCCGTCCACATAGAGGAAAAAAACCCCAGGACATTACCAATTAGTATTTTTTGTGCTTTTTCGGGATTTTGTTCGTAAAAGAATTTCTTCCAGGACATTATCTCCGAAGAAAGACTATTAGATAATTATTTTTGTATGAAACAGATGTATACAGTGTATGCATACGATGTATGTATACAATTTGTATAGACTGTATACGTACATTGTATACATGCACTGTATGTATACAATTTGTATATATTGTATACAGGGTGGGCGGAAAGTAGCTCCCTATTTTGGATTGGTAAAAAAATACGTATATTATCCATTTATTTCAGAAGAAATAATATGAAAAGGTAGGCATACATGGTAGGTTTTCTCTAAAATTCAATGTGGGCTCCAACTCTTTCCACCAGCTTCTGGAGCCGCCCAGGAATGGCGTCCACTGACTTTAGCAGGAACTCCGGCGGGATGGAGGACATGACTTCCCGAATTCGGTCCTCCAGTTCTTCCAATGTCCTCGGTTTGGTGCGGTAGACTTCTTCCTTTACCCACCCCCAAAGAAAGAAGTCGCACGGTGTCAAGTCGGGGCTCCTGGCTGGCCATTGATGTGGACCACGACGACCCATCCAACGCCCAGGGAAGTGGGCATCCAGCCACTCACGGACAACAAGAGCGAAGTGCGGAGGGGCGCCATCTTGCATAAATATCAGATCGTCGATGTTCTCCCATGTGCTGACAACCGGCCAGACCTCGTTTCGCAACATAGCAAGGTACCGCTCAGCATTCATGGTGTTGCGCAGAAGGAACGGGCCCACAACCTGATCTGAGGTCATACCACACCACACCGTTACACTGAACCGATTCTGCCGTTTTTCAGCGGTAACCGTGCGACTTCTTTCTTTGGGGGTGGGTAAAGGAAGAAGTCTACCGCACCAAACCGAGGACATTGGAAGAACTGGAGGACCGAATTCGGGAAGTCATGTCCTCCATCCGCCGGAGTTCCTGCTAAAGTCAGTGGACGCCATTCCTGGGCGGCTCCAGAAGCTGGTGGAAAGAGTTGGAGCCCACATTGAATTTTAGAGAAAACCTACCATGTATGCCTACCTTTTCATATTATTTTTTCTGAAATAAATGGATAATATACGTATTTTTTTACCAATCCAAAATAGGGAGCTACTTTCCGCCCACCCTGTACATACAATATATGCATACAATGTACGTATACAGTTTGGGGACTAGTATGTTTCATGGACTGCTCTCGATTTTCCTACGAAATTGCAAACAAGGGCAGTCGATGACCCTGATTTTGTTTCTGCAATCGGTTTTCTTGAGAAATGATAAAGAAAAATGTTATTGGACATTGAATAAATTTATTTACTGAAACGACGCAATACACTCCAACATCTTTTTGAATAAGTCAGAGCTGGTGTGGCGCTTACGCCATATAAATTCACAAAAAATGACAAGAATTAGTGCGATATCTTGCAAAAAACAATAGTATAAGAAACTCGATTCGGTTAGGTTAAGTCAGCTCAGGTTAGATTAGGTTAGGTTAGGTTAGGTTTCTCAAGAAAACCGATTGCAGAAACAAAATCAGGGTCATCGACTGCCCTTGTTTGCAATTTCGTAGGAAAATCGAGAGCAGTCCATGAAACATACTAGGTCCACAGTTTGTATAGATTGTATACATAAAATGTATGTATACAATCTATACAAATGAACTGAATTTCTAATTTTAATTAATTTGATTTTGTCAGAGTTACTTGAAGTCAGAGTTCACCTTCGAAGTTAAAGACAAAGCTACTATATATGAGGCGCTCCGTGCGACAGTGACGACCTAGCCATGATCCCAAATTTTTCACACCTTATTCTTTCCTCTTTACCATGCCATTAATTTACGACAAAATACTTCAAAATGAGACCAAGTTCACCATAATCGAGGAATTTTAAATGTTTTATGGCTATTTACATTTTTTAAACTTTAACGCGCGTTTTTTCGAAACTTAAATTTGGCGCGCTCGTCACTGTCGCGCGGAACGCCTCAATTATATAGTCTCTTTTTACGCGTAGAAATGTAATGTAATGATGGGGTTGTTTAACCCCCATCGCGACATTAAAAGTCATATGATGGAGGTGATCTATAGTTTTACGTGTCATTCAAACCACGGTCGCTACATAATCTGGACGCGGAGGACGGTCTCCCATACAATTTCTCTCCAGATCCCAATGTTCCTTAACTTCGCTGATCGACGGGAAGCGGTAAGACTGACTACGACGTAGCCCTCTAAATATACATATATATAAATTTTAATACATTCTCCCTCTCTCTCTCTCTCTCTCTCTCTCTCTATATATATATATATATATATATATATATATATATATATATATAACGTAAAGAACGACGCTTGTATAGAAGAACATTCCGCGCAAGATGAGGAGGGAGAACGAACAAATGAAAAAAATGAGGTAACCACCCCGGAATCGAACCCGGGACCTTCCGATTGCCGGTCAGATATGCTAACCACTACACCATGGGCCTCACTCGATCAGAAGTCGTAATTCTCCTACATACGCGCAGAAACCAATGTCCCGAGGGGGCACCTCTCGCATGCCGCACATATATATACATTTCAACTGCAAACAACACACAGTATAATTAACGTAAAGAACGACGCTTGTATAGAAGAACATTTCGCGCAAGATGAGGAGGGAGAACGAACAAATGAAAAAATGAGGTAACCACCTCATTTTTTCATTTGTTCGTTCTCCCTCCTCATCTTGCGCGGAATGTTCTTCTATACAAGCGTCATTCTTTACATTAATTATACTGTGTGTTGTTTGCAGTTGAAATGTATATATATATATATATATATATATATATATATATATATATATACACACGAGTTTGTGTGTGTGTGAATGGAAAACAGAGTGGTGTGAGCATTTATGAAGATTTTAGGAGTTTTTACAAAGTTTGAAGCAAATTTGTTATAATTTGGTTTATATGATATCGGCATTTCTCTTCTTTATGTGAAGTTCTGAATGAAATATTCTATATAAAGAATTTCTTTCGTCTATAAACTACATAAATATACTGTTTCCAGTAATTCAATACGCATTCTTTACAAATACATTATGAATCCCAGAAACGTTTCAAGGCCAGCTTTAAACTAACGTGATATTTTGAAATAGCCCCAGTTAATGCTTTGTTTTTTTCAGTTTTTTCGAGGTTATAAATAATAATACGTTTAAGGGTAACTTATACATTCACAAGCTGTAAGAATTGTAACGCATCTTCGAGTGTTACGCAAATTACCCTTAATGACAGTTACTCTATAACAAATATAATGTATCATTTGATAATGAACGTAGTGAAATTATTAGGAGTGTGTATCCTTCTTGAAAAATACTTTAGCGTCTTTACTCTGAGATGAACGAATGATAATACAAAATTCTTCTCAAACACTAATAACAAAAGGATGTCTTTTGAAAGTTTTTTTAAATGAAAATAAATAATTCGATCGTACGCTCATAACACTTATATGAATTTCTATCATACGCAGAGAGCCGAAATTACGTCAGTTTAGCTGGAATTGATCTGAAAACAATACTGTTTAATATTGTTTACATTATTGACCAAAGAGAATTGTATAATTTCCCTGCGATGCATCGTTAACTTCTAATCCATTTATTCCGAAACAGTTCTTCGCTTTAATAATAAAATACAGAATAGGTTGACTGAAATATGTTTACAAAATTCGAATATGACGAAACATTACGTCCCATCAATTTATGTTAGCATAATTTTGTATCTAAAGTTTCCTTCATTTTTGCTATGAGATATAATAATAATAATAATAATAATAATAATAATAATAATAATCTTTATTCAGAAAGAACACATTACATCTATATTAGTTAAGACAATGTTGGCATTAACGTTTAATATCACTGGGCAACAAAAAAATTTTTTTTTCGTGTCCCAAGAATGAAAATACCTTATTCTTATAGTATTTTCTGTGCTGAATCCAAATAAGTTTGTAAAATTTCTCTATCAGGTCTGGTTTTTGTGTGACATGCAATTTAATTTTTAAAAACCCATATAGTTACATACTTATTAAAATATGATCGAAAAGACATACCTGTAGTTTAAAAAGTAGCTTGTTTTGATTTTCTGCTGTGCTTTGCCTCAGGCATGACTCTCTTAAGAGTCCAGCAATAGTCAGCCAGCATACTGGGGCTCCATTTGCCTTGGTAACGGTTTTCCATGGCAGAAATATCCTGATGAAAACGCTCACCATGTTCGTCGCTTACTGCACCCAGGTTTTCCGGAAAAAAGTCCAAGTGAGAGTCCAAGAAATGAACCTTTAATGACATATTGCACCCCATTGCTTGGTAAGACTTAAGAAGATCTCCTACTATTTCAGGATAGTTTTCGGCCTTGTGATTTCCAAAAAAATTTGTGCAGACACTTTTGAAACTCTGCCACGCAGCTTTCTCAACTTCATTCAACTCTCCTTCAAATCTCTCATCTCTTAACAATTCTCTGATCTGAGGGCCTACAAAAATGCCTTCTTTAATCTTGGCATCACTGATCCGGGGAAACTTATTTCTCAAGTATGTGAATCCTGTTTGCGCTTTATCCATCGCTTTAACAAAGTTTTTCATAAGTCCAAGCTTGATATGCAAAGGAGGAAGGTACACTTTCTCAGGGTCAACAAGTGAACTATTCACAACATTTTTCTTGCCTGGAACAAGTGAGGTGCGTTTTGGCCAATCCTTCTTAACGTAGTGGTTTTGCTTGTCCCTACTGTCCCACTCACATAAAAAACAACAGTACTTGGTGTAACCTAGCTGCAACCCTAGCAAAAGTGCAATGACCTTCAGATCTCCACAGATATTCCACTTATATTTCTGATACTGAAACTTTTCTAAAAGCAACTTCATGTTGTCGTATGACTCTTTCATGTTTGCAGCATGTGCAATAGGTACAGAAGGAAATTTATTTCCGTTGTGAAGAAGGACTGCTTTCAAGCTGACTTTTGAGGAGTCAATGAACAATCGCCACTCATCCACGTTATGTTCATGACCAAGAGCCCCCATGACTGAATTAACATCTTTACAAAACACAAGTCCATCTTCATGGGAGAACCATTCTTTGAATTCATCATGGCGGCTGCGGAAAAAACAAACTTTAGTGTCACGTTGCAGTAGATTCCAACCCTTTAATCTTGAACCGAAAAGTTCAGCCTGCTTCTTAGATAATTTCAAATCACGAACTAGGTCATTTAGATCTCCTTGTGACAGTAAATGTGGTTCATTGGAGGAACAGGTAGCCTGGAATGTTGGATCAGAAATGTCTTCATCTTTTTCCTCGTGATATGCTACAGCTACGTTTGATTCCTCATCACTTAAACTTACATGTTCAGGAGGATTTGGTACTGGAAGTTGAGCACTGTGGGGAACTGGTCTCATTGCAGACGGTAGATTAGGGTATTTCATAAGGCTCTTTGTTTTTGAAGTGATCCCCTTTGTATTTACCAGGCAGAAATAGCAGTCTGTTGTGTGATCTTTGGGTTCCCTCCAAATCATTGGAATAGCAAATGGCATGTGACGTGAACCGTTTAGCCATCCTGTAAGTAGCCTTACACATGTCACACAACAAAGGTGAGGGGCCCAACTCTTGTCCTGATCGCCTACTTTACATCCGAAATAAAGTTTATAGCATTTTTTTACTAATGGTGTAAAGTTACGTTTCTGGGATTTTAAAGTTAGATCACCACATACATAACAAAAGGAATTAGGATGATTCAGACAGTTCCGCGGCATTACAAAACATCTATATGAATACAACACTGGTGTAAAATTAACAAGAAGCAACAGACACTAGCTGTTAACACTGTGACATTTACAAGCAGACTGACTTGGAGCTGCTCTACACACAGAAACTAGGCTCATGTCTGAACAGGTACAAACATGTTTCAACCTGCACAGTCTGCTGCTCCGACCAAATTTATCCTGCCAGCATTATCAGAACTTTCTCCCCAAAGGAATAAATTGTACTAATTTTACAGAAAAATTAATACAACATATATATTAATATTAATATATTTTATCATAGTTATATTAATTAATATATATTATTATATTTATTATTTTTATAATGTTTTATATTATAATATTGTTATATACTTAATTATATATAATATGTTATTATTTTTTATCCGGTGATCATGCTAAATGAGGAAAAAATGAACATAGCGTCACAAGTAAACTAAGCCTGATAGAAAAAATCTGATTTCATATTTAGATTCAGCATGAAAAAGTACACTTAGAACACCCATTAAAACCCTTGTGACAAAATTGTTGTTGACCAGTGTATTTATAGTTTAATTACAATATTTTTATCTGAATATGCCGTTGGGAAGCATGACAGCTTTTCAGGCAAAAGTCTTTGAGATTCATTCCTATTTTTACATAAAAAAATGTCAACTATAAATAGAATTTGTGGGAAATAAAATAATGTTACACTTAGTTAACTCTGTCATTACAAATGAAAATTTTAAAAATCTTTAGAATAATAGAAAATAAGGGGCTAGTTTGTTTCATGGACTGCTCTCGATTTTCCTACGAAATTGCAAACAAGGGCAGTCGAATAATGTCGATGACCCTGATTTCGTTTCTGCAATCGGTTTTCTTGAGAAATGATAAAGAAAAATGTTATTGGATATTGAATAAATTTATTTACTGAAACGACGCAATACACTCCAACATCTTTTTGAATAAGTCCGAGCTGGTGTGGCGCTTACGCCATACAAATTCACAAAGGTACGAGTCAAGTTGGTCGCGATCTGTTCCGCATCGATTAGGTCAGGTTAGGTTAGGTTAGGTCAGGTTAGGTTAGGTTAGGTCAGGTTAAGTTAGGTTAAGTTAGGTTTCTCAAGAAAACCGATTGCAGGAACAAAATCAGGGTCATCGACTGCCCTTGTTTGCAATTTCGTAGGAAAATCGAAAGCAGTCCATGAAACATACTAGGTCCGAAAATAATAATAGACATAAAAATAGAAATAATAGAAAATATAAATGGTGAACTGCAAATCATGATACAATCTTAAAGTTATAAAGATACGGATGAGTGAGGCATATTATAACCATGGCGTAATATATTAGAAACTTTTAACATCTAATTTATACGGTTTATGATTGCACACACTTAAGATTGTGAATTTTGCATATATAATAGGTGATTTTCATTGTTTAGTAATATTTACAAATTGCAATATATATGTATCTATACACACATACATTAGTAGGAGTTTAAAAGTGTTTCTTTAGTGAGTTGCGAAACGATATTAGTGATGGTGTTTGTCTGATGTTTATGAGTATAGCGTTCCAGATATCTGCCCCTTTGTAGGAGAGAGCATTTCCTGCAATTTGCTTGGAATAATTTGGTTTATATATGAAATCACTGGGAAGCCTTGTATTATGTCTATGGTTGATCTGATGTGGGGTAATCGCCCTGTGAATGGGCGAAGTATAGGTTCTATTATTAGCAACTTTGTACATAGTGATACCGACAGTAAATTTATACAGGTCATACAGTATCAACAAATACTCGAAATGGTTGTCAGTTTTCTCTGAATTAGCGCATGCACAGTTGAGGCATAAATTATACAGTATGCTATAACACAAAACGTCTTTCGTATGGTGGTTTGTGTTATTATGCATGCATTAATTGTTTTATGGAAATTTATGCGTATAAGTGTATTTATGTTAATCCTTTACAGTTCGTTTGCGTAAAAATTATTCTAGGCCCTAACCAGCTAAATCTCTAACAGTAAACTTAGGGTAACGTACGTCTATGGACGATGTTAAGGAAATCTGTAGCGTATGTGTTTGTAATATATTCAGGGTGTTTCAGGTCGATCCTAGAAATATGGAAATTGGCGGAATTTGTAGTTTGTATTTGGTATTTGGTATTTGATATTTGGTATTTGATATTTTGGTATCTGGGTATTTGGGTATCTCTGGGGTCGACCTAAAACACTATATATATACAGTATATATATATATATATATATATATATATATATATATATATATATTGTAATGAGTCTTTACTAATTATTGTTTTCTGTGTAACAAGTCTTTACTAATTATTGTTTTCTGTGTTTCAGATCTATGCTATGTTTATGTTGAATAAAGCCTCAAATTGGCCTTTACTTTATCTTTAGCCCGCTAACAAACGCGGCACCACAATTTATTCAACATTTCAATCAGCCATTCAGTCGGCCTTTCAGATACAGCAAGCAAATATTCATCCAGTAATCTTACTATATCATGGAGAAGGTGATTCGCCCGGATAAATTTATTACTTCTCCGAATTCTCCCCAAGCTGGGAAACTATGGAAATTATGGTCGCGCGGATTCAAATATTTCTTGAGTACTATCGCCGAACACAACCCCAATAAATTGGAGGTTCTATTCATACATATCGGCCCCGATGTCGCTGATATCATTCAAGACTGCTCTACTTATGAGGATGCCATGGCAGCCTTAGAGGCCACCTACGTCAAGAAGCCAAACGAGGTATGCGCTCGCCACCTGTTGTCCACCCGTCACCAAAAGCCCGAGGAAACCCTCGATGAGTACTTGCAAATTCTTCAACAACTAGCCAATGACTGCAACTTCAAATCGGTTTCCGCCGACGAAAACAGGAGTTCATCTGTGAGAGACGCTTTCATCCGAGGAATTAGAGATAGCGCCATCCGTACCCGCTTACTCGAAAATGACACACTCTCACTGGAAAAGGCTATCGTCCAGGCTCGAACATTAGATCAGGCCCAGAAAAACTCAGAATCGTACCTCACTCATTACGGTGCTGTTGCAGCCACTGGCTCTCGCCACGAACCGTCGCCGACTACTGACTCTGCCCGGCCTGCCTGCGTCCAAGGAGACGATCTCCCAAACTCTTCAGCCGCTACGAATTTCGACAACAAAGCCGCTCTGTGCTTCTTCTGCGGGTCTCGACGCCACCCACGAAGCAGGTGTCCAGCAAAGGATTCTATCTGTGCGAAATGTGAAAAGACCGGCCACTGGGCCAAAGTCTGCCGCTCAAGTACTTCCTCGGCACGTCAAAAACAGGATAAAACCACAGCGTCTCATTCAGCCGCAGCATTAGCGACCATTAGTACCACTCTATCGTGTAGCTCCTCCATGCCTACCAACTCAACAGTCGATATCCTCGTCAACGGCCGTTCGTGTCTCGCCTTGTTGGATACTGGCAGCTCGGACAACTTCATTCGTGAGGATCTAGCCAAACACTTAGAGCTGCCCATTCTTCCGCACTCGCGACTCGTATCAATGGCTTCGCCTAATCTATCCGCAGCCATCTCAGGTCGATGTACAGTGAAGGTTACGATGGGAGACCGCGACTACGAAAAGCTCGAACTATCCGTCTTGTCGGATCTGTGCGCTGACATAATACTCGGTACCCCATTCTTAATCAGACACAAGGAATTGAACATCAATTTCGGAGGTCCGGAGCCAGCACTCCATATATGCGGCCTTACTCGATCAAGAATTTCAGCCCCACCACTATTCGGCAACTTAACTGCCGATTGTCGTCCCATCGCCACGAAGTCCAGACGATTTTGCTCTGAGGACAAAATTTTCATTGGGAAAGAAATCGAAAAGCTACTCAGGGATGAGATAATTGAACCCAGTAACTCACCCTGGCGTGCTCAAGTAGTCATCACATCTACCGAAACAAAAAAAAAACGCATGGTAATCGATTTCTCTCAAACCGTCAACCGATTTACCATGCTAGATGCATATCCTCTTCCGCGAATCGATGATATAGCCAACAAAGTCTCACAACACAAATACTACAGCGTAATTGATCTGTCAAGCGCATACTACCAGGTAGAAATCGATCCGTCTGAACGACCTTTCACAGCATTCGAGGCTGACGGAAATCTATACCAATTCAGAAGGATCCCTATGGGAGTAACTAACGGAGCCGCGGCCTTCCAGCGCGTCATGAACGAATTCATATCCTCGAACAACTTATCATCAACATACGCCTACCTCGACGATCTCACCATCTGCGGAACCACTTGGGAAGAGCACGATGAGAACCTTCGACATTTCTGGGAAGCCGCTAAACGAGTAAATCTGAGTCTAAACAAGGAAAAATGCAAGCTTTCGATGACATCAGTGCACCTGCTCGGATATTCTATCTCTCATGGCGTATTGCGGCCCGATCCCGAACGCCTCCGGCCACTACAAGAACTTCAAACTCCTCGCAACAAGTCGTCTCTACAACGCGTAATCGGACTATTCGCATACTATGCTAAATGGATTCAGAACTATTCCCTCAAGATCAAACCTCTGCTCAACGTTTCATCATTCCCATTAACTCGCGAGGAAGTATCAACGATCCAAACACTCAAAGATGATATCTCGAAAGCTGTCGTCGGTTCAATCGATGAAGAACTGCCGTTCACTGTGGAGACGGACGCTTCCTCTTCAGCAATCGGAGCCACCCTCACCCAGAACGGCCGCCCGGTGGCGTTCTTTTCTCGCGCTCTGAATAACACAGAACGTCGCCATCACATCGTTGAAAAGGAGGCATACGCTGTAATCGAATCCATTCGCAAGTGGAAGCACTTCTTAGCTTATCGACACTTTACTGTCGTCACCGACCAGCGGAGCGTATCTTTCATGTTCGATGGAAAAGCTACTGGTCGTATTAAGAACGATAAGATTCTCCGTTGGCGTGTAGAACTAGCCGGCTACTCATTCACAATAAAATACAGACCGGGCCCCGAGAACCGAGCCGCAGACGCATTGTCGCGATCCTTTTGCGCTGCTACTCCAAGAATATCCCTCGCCCAGCTGCATGTTAATCTGATACACCCAGGAGTCCGCCGAATGACTCATTTTGTGAGAGCTAGGAACCTACCATTCTCAGTGGATGACATCAAACGAGTTACGTCGGAATGCCAAACATGCGCTAAATGTAAGCCACAGTACTATAAACCAGAAGTTAGTCACTTAATACGGGCCATGTCCCCGTTTGACCGACTTAACATCGACTTTAAAGGCCCGCTTCCGAGCGCAACTTCGCGACCTTACATCCTAACAGTAATCGACGAGTATTCACGCTTTCCTTTTGCCTTCCCGTGCCGTGATACGAACACGTCAACCGTTATCGCCCGTCTCACCGAGTTATTTTCTACCTTCGGAACTCCCTCTTACATCCACACAGATCGAGGGACATCGTTTATGTCTTCGGAACTAAAACTGTTCCTAACTAAACATGGTATCGCGACTAGTCGCACAACGCCGTATCACCCCCAAGGAAACGGGCAATGCGAACGTTACAATGGAATCATCATGAACACCATCAAACTAGCCATAGAAGATCGCGGGTTGCCGATGTCGCAATGGGAGTCCGTCCTACCAGACGCGCTGCACTCGATTAGATCGCTGCTGTGTACGGCCACGAACGAAACTCCTCACGAGCGTCTATTCACGCACCCGCGGCGTACTTCTACCGGTTCTGCACTACCGACGTGGCTGTCTTCTCCGGGAACTGTACTCCTTCGCCAATTCATTCGCCGATCCAAGAACGACCCCCTCGTCGAGGAAGTTGAGTTAATTGAGGCAAACCCCAACTACGCGTTTATACGGCATCCGAATGGGAGAGAAGATACCGTATCCATCAGGGACCTGGCACCGGCGGGACGTAGCAATACGGATGACACGAATCACTATGAACCCCCCGTACCCAGTCCGCCAATCAATTCCACCCCGCTAACGGACGACTCAGAACCCGCTGAGATCCGCCGACACACGGTCCCAACAGCTCCCGTCGAAGCGACTCCAGTCGAAGTCGAGAGAGGCCCACCTGTGTCAGTAACCTCCGAGACGAGTCCCCCTCTGAGAAGAAGCACTCGAATCAGATACCCAGCTCAACGCCTAAACTTGTAGACTCTTCTTTCTTCCAAAATATCTTGAACTTGTCGTTTTGTTTCTTACCGTGCAAAGTATCACGTATTATAAAAGAAGAGAGGAATGTAATGAGTCTTTACTAATTATTGTTTTCTGTGTAACAAGTCTTTACTAATTATTGTTTTCTGTGTTTCAGATCTATGCTATGTTTATGTTGAATAAAGCCTCAAATTGGCCTTTACTTTATCTTTAGCCCGCTAACAAACGCGGCACCACATATATATATATATATATATATTCCGTACAATAATTTTCAGTAAAATGATTATTTTCCATATAATACTAAAAAAATTGAAGTGTGAAGCTTAGTCAAAAGCATATTATTTTCACCTAATCATATGGCTCTAAATCTCCCACGAATCACCATCCAAAATTTCACCAATGAGCTTTCGACATTTACATACATACATACATACATACATACGTACATATCATATATAGCCATATTAGGACACCAACGAACTTTCCTCCTCCGCGGCTATGCTTTGAAAGGTTTGAAAACTTTGATCCAGCTATTAGTTATGATTTAGTCTGAAATATAGGCTTAAAGTTTTATCCGCAGTGAAAAACTGGTTTAAAGTGGAAGTACCATAATTGGAAAGGAAATAAATTTTGATGGGAAGAATTTTGCATTTTGCCAATTGACAAAATTTTTGTAGGTCAATAAATAGGAATAAATGAATTTCTGTAACATAGAATAATTGTATAAAAGTGTTTCCCCTAAAAAAAAAAAAAAAAAAGAAATGAAAGAAAACCTATTTAGGGGGTAGACATTTATTTATGCGGGTTGAGCCATTTTTCTCATTTATTCCGTGTTACCGTTACGTACAAAATAAAAGGAATAAAACAAGATATTCACCAGTCTAAAATAAATCATAAGGAAAGGGGTGGCAAAATTGATCTCTCGCTCTTATGCATACAAATAGGAAATTTACATAATTTTATTCGTGTATATAAATAATTTTTTTTTTTTCAAAGGTGGCTACCTACCAGAATTCGTCTCCGATAAATCCTCTTCGTCAAATTTGTTCGCAAAAAACCGAAGGTTTTCGCTTGTGTATAAAACATTATTTCCGCTTCATTTCGAATGCAAACTTCATCTTTGAACTGGGAGAGAAGATCAAATAGGAATTTTATATTTGCTACACTCTGAACTCGACGAAAATACGTGTATCCGTGAGCTGATCGACGATCGAAGAATAAAACGTTTATAGATTCTTAACTGGATTCTCCGTTCTAATACATCGCTTTTAAAGTACGTATCATGTGAATTGCTAAAACGTGTCCTGGTTGAACCTTTATGATAGGTTTCGCCCGAGTTGTTCATTTTGGCGAACGTCAGCAGGCTTGTCCCATCTTAGACCAACGGCTTAACGTGGAATCCGAACCACGACCCACTTTTGAATTACAAAGTCCTAGTCTGGACTCGCTCTTCCGATGTTTTAAGTACTAGGAGTTCCGACGCAGTTACCATCTTAGTATATATATATATATATATATATATATATAATTTAGTGTGGACGGATGTCAGTTTTTCAACATCTGCGGATTCGGATGCGGATTCGGATCTTTAATTTCAATATCCGCGGATGCGGATATTTAGTTAATCTATCAATATAATACAGAATTATGAATATATGACAATTTTTCAAATTTCGGGATATTACTATTATGGCAGGCACTGCATAAGAATTAAAATTAATATTAATGTTTTCATTAGGATAAAAATAATAACTTTCTCAAGAGTTTCAGCCACAGAAAATTCAATGAAACAAGTTTCATTCAATTTTCTGTGTTACCAGCTATTTATATTTTGAGGTTTATATATTTGTTTGTTCATTAATAATAATTAATACTTTACATGAAATGTGCATGACTGGGCCTTATAAGCTACTTATAAGCTAATTTAATTGTAAATTGCATAATTTATTAGAGGTAATATCCACATAACATCCGCAGTCAGAAGTGCGGATGCGGATGTTAAAAATGATGCGGATGTGGATATCCGGTCCACCAGTAATATATATAATATATATATATATATATATATATATATATATATATATATACATATATATATATATATATGATGCAAACCCACAAAGAAAAATGATTCCAAAGCGTTTCGTGTATTCACACGTACACCTCGCACTTCTGAATACACGAAACGCTTTGGAATCATTTTTCTTTTTCCTTGTGGGTTTGCATCATTCATTCATTTCACGTGTTTAATTGTGAAATTCATCCATATATATATAATATATATATATATATATATACGGTATATATTAGGGGTTTCATAAATTAAAAGTTTGGAAAAATTTTAATCCACATGGATCCTCTTGTTCCATTTGCTGAGGAGACTGATAAACCGAAGTATTAATTCAATAGTTTAAAGTTTACGGTCCCAGTTTGATGCTTGGCAGATCATAAACGGAAAAAAATTAAACAAAAATCTGTCAATGAATTTTTATTCAACAAACGAGTACCATTTCACTACACATTTTCACAAAGATACAAAAAACATAACCACTTCTTGCGAATCATTTGTCCATGAAATCCTTCTTGGTTTTATTCGGGTATTTCGCCCTATGCTGCATCACAGTTTTGAGCAAATACTGCTTCTGCTCTTCGTTCTTCGTCAGAGAAACAGTTGAACTCTTTGGTGAGCGCGATGGCTCTTTCGGCCGATCGTTGACGACAGAGATTTTGTTAACAGTTGCCGCTGCTTGCTTGAAGCCCTCTACTTCAGTCCACTCGGCAACTGGCTTTTTCAAGAATTCTGTGTCCAGTCGAATGCATGGAAGAAAGCCATCGTCTTTCCTGTCACGAACTCCGCCAGGTGTTTCGAGGCAAGATTCCTGACGTTCTTCCCTTGGGGTCGCTTGAGTTCCTTTTTCGATGCGGGCTTACCCAAACTGACGACCATCTGAGCCTTTTCTTCATCTGCCACATCTGCGTCGAAGAACGCCATGGCAATAAGAGTCTCAGAGATGTACCATAGGTGTCGAGACATGGCTTCTTGCGCAGCGTTAACACACGAATATCCCGACATGGCAAAGGCTTCCGCGTCACGCAGAAATTCCAGATCAACTGCGGCAGCCTTGCTTGAGGTTGCAGCACGAGTCCAACCTCGGATGTAGACGAGGGACACGAAGAGACCTACGGCTGTCAGAGCTTCCAACTCGTGACTCGACATCTTGAACTGCTTCTTCAGTAGAATTACTTTCAAGGAGTAGATGGCTATCGCCATCCATCGAGCGTGATGGTAAGCGCCAGGGGCTCTGAGAGGGAAATCCACCACTTTTGCTTCTCCCAGGAAGATGAGAACCAACTGTAGCAGTTCCTTGTAGTCATCACGCTGATGCGACGTGCTCACCATCCCTCTCACCAGCAGGACTGACTTCTCCCTCATAGAGTCATTGACTTGAGCAAAATCGTACGGCCGCACGTCCAACGGTCGATGAACTTCCATTGTGCCTGAAACCTCTTGAAAACGGGTATATCGGGGCCACTTGAAGGGCCGTATGCACGCTTGAAGACGGAGCTGAGGATGACTTCATAGATGTGATGCCGACAGGGGAAGTACATGAGTTCTCTGCCAAGACCTTTCTCAATCAGGACGCAGGCCCGATATGAATCCCGGTGTTCGACGCTGTCGTGTCGAAAGACAGTCCCCGCACGCGCTCTTCCATCCTGGTTCCTTGACCAAATCCAAGCAAACTCGCGCTATCTTCTCGCCGGTTCCGGACGTCACCTTAGGAACGCCGAGCAACTTCTCCTTGCCGTCGCCAGAGACGAGGACGGCGATCCGGTCAACGCTCTCCTTCCATTGCTCATTGTCAGGTAGGAGCTTACCGTCCCAATGCAAGACAAGAGGCTGACCAGGACAAACTTCGTCGGATTGATAACTTTCAGCAGCCACCTTCCTGAGAGCTTTGCGTGTGCGGTACATGGTACTGGCGAACGAATGGACAGTTCATCCAAGTCAAAACCTAGTGATTTAGCCGCTGCAGCGTACGACATAGCTGAACTGAATCGCGGTAACGAAATATTCAGGCCGATCGTAGGTAGTCGTCACATCCTGTGAGATCAGATTCCTGCGTCGCTTCTTGGTATTTCCCTTGGAGGAGGGAAAAACTTCCACGGTTGGGTCAACGACATCGAGTCAGTCTCTGACGAAGTTGAAATCACTAACGCCCCCGTATCTTCTGCAGCTCCTTGTTCCTTCCTGGCCTTCTCCTGTTGTTCCTTAATCTTGTCCAGCCTCTTCCTTTTCCTAATCTCCTTATAGTGAAGCTTCATGTCAACAGGGCCCATGCTGCAGGAATTTGGATCTTCACGCTGCATGTCGAGAAAGTGGATGTCCTCCTGATTCTTCATCATTTCCTTAGCCTGTGAATGAGCAATGTCCATGATCTCCTTCGCTATTGCCTCCTTGAACATCGCCTCCTTCACTCGGAAGACTCTGCTTTATGTGACTTGTGCTTCACAAGCCGGTCGTATTCCTTGAGAAGGGATTCCATCTTCCTCAAGGCCGAATCTCGACGCATCATGGGGATTCTCGCTCTCTCCCAAAATATGAGACAGGCATCCAGGCACAGGTTCAGGCATTTAGTACGTCCAAATTTTTGCTCCTTTTGGTGGTAAAAGTACTTTTTGAGTACTTGCAACTGAGTTGGAAGGCCACTTGATGTGATGTTCGCATCCGTCTGGCCAATAAGAAACACTTCTGTTTTCGCTCTGGTAGACACCTGGAAAAGAAAACAAACTAAATAATTCCACAGAAATAATTTCACATCGTAATTAATTTCATTAATTAAATAAAGAAAAGCAGTAACTGGGACTCGAACCAGTGTCATAGCCGTTTGGCGGCATCGCTCAAGTCGGCGTACACAGCACGCTATCCACTACACCATCTAGGGAGTGGATAGCGTGCTGTGTACGCCGACTTGAGCGATGCAGCCAAACGGCTATGACACTGGTTCGAGTCCCAGTTACTGCTTTTCTTTATTTATAAAACTGATACGTGTACACTACGTTCTCTTTGACAATTCATTAATTAAATAAATTTCAATACCGCAGTAAAATTACATTAATTAGTATCATAAATAATTACCAGCTTAGTTGTCCAATATGCAACAGACTAATTAATTTCATGTAATATTAATAATAAATATCACTACCACAGTAAAATGACAGAAATTAAATAATAATAAATTTCAATACCACAGTAAAATGAGATAATTAGTAGCATATATAATTACCTCCATAGTTGTCCAATAGGCTATACAACACGAACCGCTCAAGTGACGAAGAAAACCGTCTTCGCTGCAGGCAGGCGAGAAATGAACTGACAAAAAGTCGTCAAAGTTGGGGACCTCTAAATGCAGCGCGATCTGGTTCAAACTTACACAAACGTGTTTTCTTGTTCTTTAGAATACGGAGAAACGTGTGGATTAAAACTCCAAGCTCATTTTTATTTTACCCTATAGGTATGAAACACCCTAATATATATATATATATATATATATATATATATATATATATATATATATATATATATATGTGTGTGTGTGTGTGTGTGTGTGTGTGTGTGTGTGTACATATTAAATTTATTGAAATTTTGGTATTCTCACCAATCTTTCAGTTAGGTGGGGCAATGTACTATCCGAGTGTTTTGGCTCCTCTTGCCGGGTGAGACAAGGCTCCTTGCTCTCCCCTGTGGTTTAATGTGTATATCGACGGATCGGCTACTAAAAGTCTGCGAAGTGTATTCGCAGAAACATGATATTCTTTTTAATGTTACAAAAACTAAGGTTATGCAATTTCATCCTAAAAGCTGTAATCAGCCAGCTGATATAAGGTTTAAAATGAATGGTGAAGTAATTGAGGAAGTACAAGAGTTTAAGTATTTGGGTCAAACTATTACCAGCTCCTTGAGTGATGACTCGGATATAAGAAAACAATCTCGAAGCCTGTGTGCTAAAGCGAATATGACCATAAGGAACTTTCGATTCTGTACAAGCGAAGCTAAAGACATTCTCTTTCGTACTTTCCGCAGTAATATATACGGACAGCAACTGTGGGTGAATTATAAAAAGATTCTGGCAGAATTCAAAATTTGCTGTACAACAGGTCTTTTAGACTCTTACATAAATTACCCCCGAGATATTCAGCTTCGCAAATGCTTGCTACCCGCAATGTCCCGAGCTTCCCGGAGGTAACAAGACGTGCTCAATACAGTCTAATGCAAAGAATTAAAAAATCAACCAACCCGATCATCCAAGCTATCCATGAGTCCTGCCATTTATCCTCTAAGCTATGGACTTCTTGGTACGAAAACGTCTGTCTGTAGCTCCACTTAACTTCGACAGTGCAGTATTATTTCTAATCAATTGTATATATTTCTATCCTTAGTATATGAATTGTCATTGTATTAATAATATTTGTCATATGAACTATAGTCTGCCAATAAACCTTTTCATTTCATTTCATTTCATACATACATATATATATATATATATATATATATATATATATATATCTATATATATATATATATATATATATAATATATATAGTTAATTAATAATAGCTGCTTATAACTTAAATTTGTGTGATGGCTCTTATTATTTGAACCAGATAACTATAGAATATTTCCTATACTTACACGTCATTTATATCTGGTAGTGACTTAGACAATTTTGGCTAACTGAAAGCAAAATTACTTTGAGTTCGGTGTTAAAACTATTAATTGCCTCGACGATTTCGGCTCGAGAATAGCGTATTTTTCCACAGTTTAACTAATACTATTCGCACTTGAATTATAGCAAAGTTTGTCGTAACATTAATGTATAGAAAAAATTTAGTTTCTTTTCGCATTTAGAGAGAGACGATATATCTTTATCTATTTTAAGGGGAGTGCAAAGTTAATTCGGAACGTTTTTTCGTTTGTGGTCTTTACTATTTCGAGGTTTTGCTTTGGGCCGTAAATTATATCTATCTGTGTCACCTCTTAGAATTGAAAATTGTCGTTTCTTATCTGCGGCTGAAAATGGTGAACGGATAAAGAAAGTTTTTCCTACTTCGTAGTTTTGCTAGTGTTGGGATTCATTAGTGTTAGTGTTCTGGTTTTAAAAGTTGTAAGTGATTGTCTTGTATTTTTCTTTTCTGTCCCTCCCTTGTCCACTGAGTTTACTTTATTTCTCGACACTCTTCCCGACTGTCATTTTGATTCAGAGATTTCCAGAAGTTCTTGAAGCTTTTTTATATATCGCATCCTTTAATTAGTAAGAATTTTCATCGCTGAATTTCTGCCTGTTTTCCGCAGACATTTTGCGTACACCCAGGGACCCCGATACAGTGGTACAGCCAGTACAAATGTTCCGAGCCTGGTGAGTATAGCCCGGCACGCGCCTCGAAGAGAAGACAGGAGGGGTACGATTCTTTTAATTTGTTCCGGGCCGAAAATTTTTGTCCATTTCTATCTGGGTGCTCGGGCGGGCGCACCTCTTCCGTATCAAATCACAAAATCTTAATGTTAGTATTTATACATTTTATACCGAGGTTTTTAGTGATTTCTTTACGGGTATGTTAATTAATCATAAATTAAAAATATTATATCAGCTTCAGTTTTACATATAATTTTTATTTTCTTCTTGGTTTCTGAACCTTGATGAATGTTTACTCTTCGTGAAATTATTTTACATTGAAATAAAGTAAAACTTTCAATATAGATTTACCGTATTTCCCGGCGTATAACGCGCACCCTAATTTTGAAGAGAAAATTATTTTGAAGAGAAATTTAGGAAAATAAAAATTTAGAAGAAAAAATATTACCTCCTACCTCACTTCACATGTACAATTTTAACGAGTTAATTTGAACGCAGGGTGATTTTTGGAGTATTTTTTGGGGAAAAAGTGCGCGTTATACGCCGGGAAATACGGTATTTATCAAATGTAAATATAATGATAACTTTTTGACTCTATACAATTATCATTTTCAGATCTAGTTTGTAAAGTACTTCATTTAAGGAGTATATAGTTTAATGCTTATTAATGCATAATGCATAAGGAGAAGATTGTAGACACCAATCGACTAGGGAAGCACTCCTGGTGAGAGAGGGGGGGGGTACGTTAGACAGGAGACGGATAGTGCTGGAACTCCCGCCGTTTTTTCCTGTTACTGCCCTCTTTAGCTGATCTTTTTTCCGTGTCTCATCTAACCCCTGTGAGCAGTCCAGCATGCTCCAAACACACCCTTCTCCCTCTATCTATTCATCACTACACATACATGCATGTTACACACTACACACTCTTTTCAAAATTAAAAACAAAATTATTAAAATTAATATTTGCACTTTGGCTCTCTTCTTCTCTTTCTATGGAGGAGGAGGGCGTTTCTGCGGGCGTTCACTCTTGGCCCTTCAGTCCTGCATAAAATAAAAATTGGTACTTCATAGACTAGATCTGAAGCTGGTCACTGTATAGAATCAAACGTTGTCAAGATTCAGGAATCTAGAAAAAACATCAAAACTAATTAAAAAAAGTGAATGGCAGAGGGAGAGTACGTTAAATATAGCGATTAATCTTACTGAGGACTAGTCTTCAGAATTTTCTTCCGAACACTCGCCAAATCTGTTTTTAGTGTGTGCTATACTAAGGACTCTATATTCTTCAGTGTCCATTTTCATCAGAATATGGATGCCACATTTTTTTCTCGAAATTTACGTGCAGGTATTTTCATAAAATACAGCTTTGGCGGCAGTTTGGTAGTTTAACTCTGATCTAACCCCCTCCTCCTGACTGCGCCTTTAACAGTCCAGACAATTCTTTGAAAGCTGTAACAAGCCAAAGTTGCTCTTTTCATGAGAGAGAGAGAGAGAGAGAGAGAGAGGAGAGAGAGAGAGAGAGAGAGAGAGAGAGAGAGAGAGAGAGAGAGATTGTTTAAAAGGGGAAAAATAACAACTAACTAAGATAATGAAATACGGTTGTATATACCGTAGATTTACTTATTCATGTTAATTTTAACATAACCTCACTTGCATACAGTAGTTGAAATTCAAAGAAAACAAATAATGCCAAAACAATATAGTTAATAACTTGTTTCTGCTTTCTACATCACAATCTAACGATTCAATAAGCAACAGTCAACATCAAACGCATACTGAGATAACTGCTTTGAAGCCGTAAAACTAAAATTATATTTCAGTATTAGTTTATCACCAATGGAAAACGGCTTGCAAAAGCACTGAAATAATTCCCATAACGCATTCCAGCGAGCAAATTTAATTACCTTAATTGACTAATCACGACTAGAAAGGATGTATTATTATTATTATTATTATTATTATTATTATTATTATTATTTTTAAAAAAGATAGTCCACAGTGAGTGAAAAGAATTTGTAATCCGACACACGGAAATCAAGAGTGTTACGCACGTATTAATTAAAAGCTAATAGCAAGAACAACCAATTAAAACAAGTTAAATTGGCTCCATAAACCAATTAGTACGAGAGAGAGAGAGAGTTACAAGTTACAAGGAAAAGAAGTACCTCACAAGGCCTTGCGGCCCATACCGAGGAGGTACCAATGAAAACAAGGGGAAAATTTTCTACACACTTAAATAGTGTGCAGGATTTGATCTAACCTTTTCTTGAAATGATCCACAGAGGAACTGTTCACAACTTCTGAAAGTAACCTGTTCCACGTGCCACAGATCTTATAGGTAAAGTAATTCCCACACACTAGTCCTAAACTGTTTCAAATCCAACTTCCAACCATTGTTACGAGTTGGGTTATCATTTAAACTAAACATGCTTCTAAAATCGACATCTTTGAACCCTCGTCACGTAAGTGTCGATTGTAGCCCATATGCCTAACGGAAGGGATTAACTTTGTGGCATTCTTCAGCCGGTTTTCAATCCACCTACTTACTTCCCCACCAATACCCAGCGCGCGCACTTTGGCCATTAGCCGGCGGTGAGGTACCTTATCAAAGGCTTTCTCATCAATTGCCCTACTCTTATCATACTCACTCAACATGACGTGGAAAAACTCAAGCAAGTTGGTGAGACATGACCTATGCCGTCTAAACCCATGTTGGAGTCCCCAAGTAGCTTGTAGGAATCCAAATGGTCAACAATCCTACCCGCTATTATCCCCTCTAATTATTTACCTACAACTGAAGTGAAATAGTGTTATTTATAGAGGTTCCAAAGAGAGAGAGAGAGAGAGAGAGAGAGAGAGAGAGAGAGAGAGAGAGAGAGACGTGATAATTATACAGTGCTGTCGGTTATTAGTGACAAATCCACGTATGAATGACCATTCTCTTACGTATCATCAAATGCAATTAATAAATAATTTTTTTAACAATTTCATTTTTAATTTATTTTAAATTCAAATTAAAGTTTAAAAACAAATAAATAAATAAATAATTAAATATATTAATTAAATAAATAATTCAATTTTACTTTTGTTATTTATTTTATAAGATTCGAAGCGAAATGAAACAGAATCTATGAAATAAACCTCGTCAATATATATTTTTTTAACATCCGCATTTTTGACGCTGTTCCTCGCTCGCTGCTTCTACGCTATATTCTCCCTTACACCTTAAGTGAAAACCGCTTCTAAAATTCCTTAAATGAGGCACACTTGGCTATAAACTTGTGATACATTAATTTTACGGAGCAGTCGAAAAATTTATTTAAGTAATAAAAATCCCAAATTTAATCTTTCCTTCACCGGCCCCCCACCCCCCACCCCGAAAAGAAAAATCTAATTTTATTTTAGCTTCAGTGTACAAATAAATTTAGTTAAAAGTGGATCGTAAAGCATTGTACGAGTTTAACTATTTGTAATAACTCCTAACTAAGTAAATAGCATCGGTACATCGGTACGTATATATATATATATCAGCAAACAACCACAGGGAAAAGGAAACACAAAGTCCGAGCGCTTTCGTGATATATTCACATTATCAAGGAGGAACAGAAAATAGACGAAGATTAAAAAGTAAATGAGTTAAATAGACAAGCAAAAAATTCACAATCGGCACCTCAAATTAAAGGCCTTAAAGCCCTCTAAAGATTTTTTCAATTGATAACATAATCTGTAGGCTGCTAAATTACAAATTTAAAAGAAGTATACTGTATAGATGAAATTAGACAAAAAAAACAATACAGAGAACAAAAATTATTAATGGTTATTAACACTAATATTTAATTAAAGCACGCAATTAATTGGCAAGAATTTAATGAAAAACGAATAGATAACGTAGATAAAAAATAGATAACATAATCTGTAGGCTGCTAAATTACTATATAGATGAAATTAGACAAAACACCAGTACAGAAAACAAAAATTATTATAATGGTTATTAACACTAATATTTAATTGAAGTAGGAAATTAAGTGGCACAAAAATAATGAAAACAAAGGGAATGTTGCCATCGTCTTACACTATAAAATGTGGTATCTATAAATGTATAAATGTAGTGGATGATGTAGCATATTTAGTAGAGGATGTAGTGGATTTAGTAATAGTACAGTCACGTTGGAATAGTGGTTTAGATAGAGTAGCGTTGTTACTGTTTTTAGTTAAAGGTGTGATCGGTTTATAGGGAAATTTTCTTTTATGTGATCATTAATCAATTTCCTTTACGATATGAGCCCCCTTTCTTCCTTTCCCTCTCTCTCTCTTCCTCTCTCTCTCTCTCTCTCTCTCGCGCGCACACACACACACACACACACACACACACACACACACACACACACACACAGAAATGGTCAGAAAACTAGCAAAGGAAACATAATGATAATATGCCGTTATACTGGAGTATAATTACAACGTGTTATAGAGAGTTAGCTGTATCTTCCGAGAAGAAAGATTTAAGAGGCGTTACTGAAACGTTAAATTTCCGAAAACGACTTTGAACTATTTAGGAAGAGAATTAATAAAAACGGAGCGCTTGTTTAAAAAAAAAAAAATAATGAAAATGTAAATGTAAGGGTTTATCATTTTGGCATTACGTATCAATCATTAAGACCCTCAAAACGTTTCATTTGAAAAGTTAAAATATAACTTTAAAACAAATACTTCCCTCGATGTCATAATTAATCGTACGAACTGATTTTGCCCGCATACTACTCGCTTCTCAAGAAGAGCTTTAACCGATTAAAAACTTAAATAGATGAAAAAAAGGTAGTTTCAAAAATCAAAGGTCAAAGCTTTCAACCAAATGTAGTCAATAATTTTTTTTTTTTCCGTTACGAAATTGTAATTTTCGTTCAGTGCTTAATTTTCTCTCAGTACTAACAGCCATGAGTATGTAACAGAGGGAATCTACAACTTAAAGTGGGATCCGAACCTAGGGTATCTACATCATCTGAATGCGGAGGACGGTCACCCATCCAACTGCTATCCAGACGCAATGTTGCTTAAATTCATTGATCGTACCAGAAGCGGGGTAAGATATGGCCATGACGTAACCCCGATAAAGTCATTGAGAAGTGGAACATTCTCTCTGTGGGGCTGTTTCATGCATAAGAGCAAATTAGATTAACATTTTGAAGAGAGAGAGAGAGAGAGAGAGAGAGAGAGAGAGAGAGAGAGAGAGGAGAGAGAGAAGAGATTTATTACCTGGATCGTAGGTAAAATTGGTTTTCGGTAAATTTATGTTAGAGTAACCCAAAAGTCCTTAGTGAATAAATGCAGCAAGCGACGCTGGACTCTTCCAAATTCAGCCTTTCGGTTGTATAGGGGTGGTTAGGGTCTGGAGGGGGCTTAGGATTTGAGCTTGTACAAGTCTTTTAAATCACGGGAATCCGCTCTCTTATCCAGACTTATGCACACATTCTCAATCCATTGAAAGGAAAGCGCTAGAATTATTGAACAAAATTTGTCCTTTAAACGTTAAAGACTACAACAGGAAATTAAATTTACTGTAACTTTTAATATATATATATATATATATATATATATATATCCATAAAGATGTGAATATATCACGAAAGCGCTCGGATTTCGTGTTTCTTTTCCCTTTTCCCTGTGGTTGTTTGCTTATATATATATATATATATATATATATATATATATTATATATCTATATATACACAGGGTGTCCCATAAGTCCGGCATCATAGGAGAAATTAATATTTTTCTATTTCTACAAACCATAATTCATATGCTCGGGATGCCAATTTCCCGTCCACCATTCTGTTCAGTGACGAGGCTGTTTTTTATGGAAATGGTGAGGTAAATCGACAGAACACCCGCTACTGGTCTCAAAACAACCCTCACTGGTATGCCTCTTCAAAGGAACAAGGTGCATCTCAGGTGATGGTATGGTGTGGCATTTGGAAGGATCGCATCATAGGCCCCCTCTTTTTCGATGAACATGTTACTGGAGGCACCTACCTACGTATGCTCAAGGAAGAAGCATTTCCCAGTGTCTTGAACGCAGGAAATTTCCCAACATGGTTCCAGCAAGACGGCGCTCCTGCACATTACAGCACCCAAGTAAGGGAATACCTGTACCAACAATTCCCTGGTCATTGGATAGGACGTTGAGGGCCTGTGGAATGGCCAGCTAGAAGCCAGGATCTCACGCCACTAGATTTTTTATCTCTGGGGCCACTTGAAAGCGCTGGTATACGCAGAGAAAATTAGGAGTGTTGAACATTTGCGGCAGCGCATTATTGGGGCAAGTAACACCATTATTCCTGACATCATTCACCGTGTGTTTGCTGACTGGGTATCACGTCTGAATTTGTGTATTGAAAACAATGGTGGACATATTGAGGACGTTCTGTAAATAAAAGCTTTTGTTTTGCCTTTTTTTATTATTTTTCCTATGATGCCGGACTTATGCCGGACTTATGGGACCCTATATATATATATATATATATATATATATATATATATATATGTAAAGAACGACGCTTGTATAGAAGAACGTTCCGCACAAGATGAGGAGGGAGAACGAACAAATGAAAAATGAGGTAACCACCCGGGAATCGAACCCGGGATCTTCCGATTGCCGGTCAGATATGCTATCCACTACACCATGGGCCTCGATTAATCAGAAGTCGTAATTCTCCTACATACGAGCAGAAACCAATGCCCTGAGGGGGCAATACATTTTAACTGCAAACAACACAGTATAATTAATGTAAAGAACGACGCTTGTATAGAAGAACGTTCCGCACAAGATGAGGAGGGAACCGAACAAATGAAAAATGAGGTAACCACCCGGGAATCGAACCCGGGATCTTCCGATTGCCGGTCAGATATGCTATCCAGGTTCGATTCCCGGGTGGTTACCTAATTTTTCATTTGTTCGGTCTCCTCCTCATCTTGTGCGGAACGTTCTTCTATACAAGCGTCGTTCTTTCATTAATTATACTGTGTGTTGTTTGCAGTTAAAATGTATATATGTGCGGCATGCGGGAGGTGCCCCCTCAGGGCATTGGTCTCTGCGGTCTGTAGGAGAATTACGACTTCTGATTAATCGAGGCCCATGGTGTAGTGGATAGCATATCTGACCGGCAATCGGAAGATCCCGGGTTCGATTCTCGGGTGGTTACCTCATTTTTCATTTGTTCGTTCTCCCTCCTCATCTTGTGCGGAATGTTCTTCTATACAAGCGTCGTTCTTTACATTAATTATACTGTGTGTTGTTTGCAGTTAAAAAAAAAATATATATATATATATATATATATATATATATATACACTGTATATATATATGAGGTTTTGCTAAGACTATTCACTATTTTACCATTTTATTATTTCTTGTTAAAAAAATGAAACATTGACCTAACCTTTTTTTAAATGTTGGTCAAAAGAAATTTTATTTAGAATATAAACCTTAAAAAGTAATTAAATGATATGAAAACTTTTTTTTTTGACATATCTTTGGATCATATTAATTTTTATTATTTTGAAGACTGTACTTTAATTATTTATCGCATACTACAAGAACAAATTGGTACTTTGCTAATGTTAAAAAGGTAAGTACAGTAATTGCTGTTTATATATCGTGCGAATGTTCGTTACGATATATAATTAATTTCATTATAGACATTTATTAATCGCGTGTCAGTAAATACTGGAAAGTAAGGACTGCAAAAAAATGTTGATTTCGGAAAGCTTTACGAGTATATTAGTGACATGAATAAGAAAAACGAGGTTTGAGTTCGTAAAAGAACGTCAAAACTGACGTGACGATTGGAAGAACGTTCTATGGAGTGATGAAACCAAACCTGATAGTTTTATACGTAAAATACGTAAGTTTGTGAGACAACGTAACCACGAAGAGCTTCAGTTTAACTGCATCAATAAGAGTGAAACATAGCGGTGCTTCTATTATGGCGAGGGGTTGCTTCAGTTTAGCTCGTAAAATTGGATGGGAATAGAAATATGGCGAATATAGGAATATGGCGAATATAGGAATATGGCGAATATAGGAATATGGCGAATATAGGAATATGGCGCGCCACCGCAGAAATTTGGTTTAGCATATATTACCGAAGGGGGTTCGTTTAATTTGGAAGGGATCCATCTTCTAACAACGCAACGACCCAAAACATGCTCCATTACTCAAAAAAGGCTTACATGGAGAGGCAGGAAAAAATTGGGAAGTCCCAAACGCTGAAATTTCTACCACAAAATCCTGGTCTAAACAATTCTGAGAATTGTGGGAAACATCTAAAAAAAAAAAAAGAGATACCTCAAAATTGAAGCCAATAAACCAAAAGGATCGCGCGAGTATTGTTCATTCAAAATGACAGTTCCTACAAAAAGGTTGCAGTCTCAAATTGATTCGATACCTTCGAGATATGAATCCACGATTCGAGCTTGACGAAGTCATAATAAATACTGAATAATATAGCCCCCCTTTCGAAATTATTTCCTGTTTACTGTAATTTATTTCTACTGTGTCCCGAATTCAATAATTTCAATTATTTATTGAATAAAAATCCAATAAGCATTGATTTTAGTTGTCATTTCCTTCATAACTGTATGTGATCGGTAATAAATAATATATATATATATGTGTGTGTGTGTGTTTTCTTAGCTACCTTACAAAAACGTGACAGTTTTTAGGAAACATACGTGTAGCAATATTAGCAGTGTCGTCAAGTTCGATTTTTTGTTGAAAATCGTTAAATGATATAATATGAAAGGATGTAAAGAAGCTTAAGTCAAGTTAGAAGTTAGTGTAATTTAATTACGTTTTTTTAGATTAGGTTAAATGCACAATCCAGGATTGAAAATGAGAAAATGTCGAGGTTTCATGTGTGTGTGTGTGTGTGTGTGTGCGCGCGCGCGCGCGTTCGTTCTTTTCGTTTCAAGATGCAATATTTACTTTTGATAACGATTCTGTTTTTCTGGACTAACCTAAAGTGGACATCGTTGTACTTAAATAACTACATCACGTATTCTTCAATGTAAATCTCTCTCTCTCTCTCTCTCTCTCTCTCTCTCTCTCTCTCTCTCTCTCTTTCACCCCTGTTTGCTTTATGAAACATATATGCTTAATCTTAGATATTAAATCTATCACTTCAAAGCTACAATAAATATTTATTTATTTTATAGCTTGAAGGGTTGATAAATGTTGAGAGTTGTTTAATAAACGGACCATATTCATTTTTAAAGCGTATTCTAAGCTGCTTTCATTATTCAGAAGTACGTTTCAGTGCATTTGAGTAATATTTTCCAGAGGCGATTCGAAAACAACCTTATATAAAAGGCGGAAATTTTTGTAGAGTTGATTTATGAATGCGTGTATTTAAAACATTACCAATTTGTACCGGTCGTCCTCCATAAACGGTTAATTAGACTTTCGCTTATGGATGTAAATTCCATAACTACACGCCACGGGTAGATACTTCGTGGCCGCGTCGCGACACCGCTTCTCATAGATCAGCGAAGTTAAGCGACGCTGCGGTCTGTTCAGTATAGTTTAATGACCATTATCTACGTTCAGATAATGTAGTGACCCTTAGATAAGATGGTTCGGGTTCCACGTAGGTTTCCTCCGTCGAGTGACCCCCTTCCTACGGGAACTAAATCGAAAAATTACCACGCAATTATTTAGAATTTTTCTACATCTGCCATTACCATTATTGTCCAGCATCGCGTTATGATCTCTCGAACGTCATTTAGACGTTCCTCTCTCTTTGGCGTCTTAGAATTTTATCTATAAATATTTTATTCAGTGTTCTTTCAAGAAGCGAACTTCAAAAACCGCCAGGGTAAAATAGTCATCCTGAGTTCGAATCCCGGCTCGTAATTCAGATTTCAGAGATTATAAGGTGATTCGCCGAGTCTTCCTTGATAGGATAAAGCTCGGAACCCACGAATAGGTATAAGTCCCTCCCTCCCCCTTACGAAGGGAGGGGACTAAATAACCCGAAAAGTTATTATCATTATTATAAACTTTATAAATGTTAATATTTTAATCTTTGATGGTTTAATATTCGGAAGATTGAGGTTCATTTAATCGTGGAAAAGTAAACCATAAAAAGAGAGTAACGACGAGCGCAACAGAATGTTAAAAAGATACTTTATAGGGAAGCACATCCGCTTCTTAAAAGTATCATTAAATAGCTGTAAATTCAGCTTCCTTACGAGATAGTTATAACTTCATCCTTAGAAGGGAAAATGAAAACTGGTGGAGAAGAATGAAACTGAAAAACGAAGAACAAAGAACGGGAGGGGGGTTGGGGGTGAAGTTGTAAAAAAGATATTTACGAGAAAAAATAAAATAGACAAACTAGAATCTCTTTAAAGTAAACACTGAAATTTCACGTTTGAAAAATTTTCCAGTAACTTGATTTTTTTTACAATTAACAAAATATTAGTGTATTTACAACATCTAATTTTTTTATGTCTTCCTTCAACGATATATTGCTACAACATGACACAAAAGGTAAATATTATAACCACAAACAATACAAAAAATGTTACTTAAATAGTGACTCCATCGATATACGGAACTTGTCAGTATGTACTTATATACAGTGGCGCTCATAAGTATTCGTACAGAGAAATATTTCGGTTATATTCGCCCTTATTTCTTGTACCATGCTTAGGATAGTTACGAAAGTTGACAATTTGTTTGGAAAGATTTAACTAATAATAAAATTAAGTTTAACTCCAACATATTATGTAAAGCATCAAAAAATTTGAGGAAAACAAAAAAATGTTAAAATGCAAAAGTTTTTTTTACATTTACTTAAAAGATTATCTAATAATTTGTGCGTCCACCTTAAGCTTGAAGAATTTATTTTTTTTATCAGTAGTTGGCTGTTTATTGATTAGAGACTGTTGGCAATTCTGAATTCTAGAAATTTTCTCTGTGAATCTTCATGGAAGGCGGATGACTCTACAAGCCATTAATAAGCAATGGGTCGTCGAGGTAAAGAGATCTGTTATTGGTGCACATAGGTCCGGAAAGAGTTATAGGAAGACAGGAAAAGAACTTCGAATTCCATTTACGAAGGTTGCTACAGTTATAAAGAAATGGAAAGGCTTTGGAACAATCAAAACTCTAACAAGGTGTGGACGCCCTTCCAAGATTTCAGAACGTACAGCTAGACTGATTGAAAGAATGGCTGCTGCGAATCCACGAGTGACTGCGGGTGATATTTGTCAAACATTAGGACTGTCTAAGATCGATATCCATCCCTCTACTGTACGTCATACACTGAGAAAGATTGGTCTGCATGGAAGAGTTGCACGAAGAAAACCTCAGCTACGAAAAGCGCGCAAAAAAGCTCGTTTAAAGTACTCGAAGGATCATCAAAATGATGGATTTGCATTCTGAAAGAAAGCTCTCTGGACAGACGAAACCAAAATTGTATCAATCGGGAACAACGAGCAACGGTATGTTTGGTGAAAATCAAATACTGCAACCGAGGAAACAATCATTCTTCCAACAGTTAAACATAGTGGTGGTAGTTTGCTTCGTTGGGGATACTTTAGTGCTTCCGGTTGAAGAAAGCTTGTTGTCATCAATGAAATCTTGAATTCGAAGAAATATCAGGAAATTTTAGAAGAAAATGTATTGACTTCAGTTCGGGAGTTGCGAATGAGTCGCAGTTGGGTACGGCAACAAGATAATGATGCAAATCATGAAAATAAGAGAACCATGAAATGTCTTCAACAAAAGAATTTCAAACTTTTCGAGTGGTCCAGTCAAAGCCCAGATCTCAATTTAATCAGAATTTATGGTTTGATTTGAAAAAAACCTGTCCGCAAGAGAAACCCTTCGAATCTGAATGAATTGCAACAATTTTCTCTAGAAGAATGGGTTAAAATTTCTACTGAGAAATGTCGAAACCGTGTTAAAAAATATCCAAAACGAATCACTGAAGTCATTCAAGCATAAGGTGGACACATAAAGTATTGAATAATTTTGTAAATAAACGCACGAAAACTTTTGCATTTTAGCTCTTTTCTATTTTCCTCAAATTCTTTGATATTTTGCATTATATGATAGAATTTAACTACAGTAATCTTTTTTTATTTGTTAAATTTTTCCAGACGAAAACGGTAAACTGTCCATAACTATCCTGAGCACGAATATAATTGAAATACAGTAGTTCTCTGTAGCAGTACTTATGAGCGCCACTGTATATATATATATATATATATATATATTAATTAAATGACTTTAGCTGCATAAATTGGCGATAACAAAATATCTGTCGAACGCGAAACAAATTACGAGCATGAAATTTGCGTTGACTCATGTACGAGAATGTAAACTCGTCCGCAGCATTTGAAGCAGTGGGAAATACGAATGTATAAGGAAAGAGAGAATAATGATAGAAAAAGATGACCAGAATGTCCCGAAGGGAAAGGATGTGGATGAGAGAGAAATAAAAGAAAAGATAAGAAGAAAAGAAGATGTGATTGTAGAGGAAGCAAAAGAAACAGCACAAACCGTGACGAGGTGGAATTACCAAATGAAGATAGATAATGAGAAAAAGACGATAAGAACGAAAAACGTAGGATATCGTATGTAAATATTATGCAAAAAGGGCATTGCAGATACAGGGATGGGCACTGCATCTTTGCACATCCGACTTTATGCAACTTCCATTACAAAAATGGAAATTGCATATTTGGAAATAACTGCAAGTTCCAACATCCTCGTATCTGTAAAACTTACGCAAGATAGGGAAGGCGCAACAAGTACGGACAAAAATGCCGTTATCACCATTCTCAACGTAACACAATGATTAAAAATCATCAGCAAATGGGACAACCAACTTTTTGACATAGCTAACACGATTCAATTATTAGCTATCACTTAACAAACACGGAGACAATCGATAAATATAGGAATCCGAGAGCCGAACAGAATAAATGCAGGAAGAAATTACATACAGTATTGAGACAGCGTGTCTCGAAACAAACGGAAAACAAAGGAGAATTGTTGGAGGATCACAGGGCAACGAAACATGCACTACAAAGGATAATGAATCTGAACTAGATAAAAAGGAGACTGAAAAGGAATAAAATAAAAATTATCCTAGCCAACACACATACAGGGCCTAAAACCAAACCATTTCCTGGATAAAGTCACATACCTCAAAGGACTCGTGCAAAAAGACAAGAGCAAACTTTATATCCTCACAGAAACTCACCAGAAGGACTGCTTGGCGAACTGTGAAAATTGAGATTTTGTAACAATACACACAGGGTTTGTGTATTGTGTTTGCTTAAGTATATTTATCTAATTATTGTGTTTCATGTTTCGCGCATTTTCTCTGTTGTTTTTGTTTCTAAACATTTGACTTGAAGGCAGTAAAATCAAATAGTAAGTTACTTATTTGTGCCAGATTTGTGCCAGACTCTATCAAAAGCTTTTGTTGTGTCTTGCGCAATAGCAAAGGTTTTACCGAAATACCGAAAGGAGGCTGGCCAAGAGTTAGAGGGATATTACCAGTAATATTACCAGTAGAGCGTCCATTGTGGAACCCATTCTGACGATCTGAAATAAGCTTGTGAGACAAGAAGTGTTTAAGAATCTTCCTATTAAGGATAGATTAAGAAACTTCAGAAAGGCAAGAAATCAAAGCAGTTGGAGGATAGTTGGAAGGTTGAGAGCGGTCACTCTTCTTTGGGACATGTTGAATGAAAGCGAACTTCCAGCAGGAAGGAAAAGCACCAGATGAAAGGCAAAGAGGAAAGAATTTACCTAGGCAGAGTGTCAGCACAGAAGCACAGTTCTTGAGAACAACAGAAGGGACACCATCAAGACCGTGCACCTTCCTAAGTTGAGCCCGGAGAGGGCAGAAAAAACATCTTTGGCAGGGATTCTAATTTTAGACATAAATGAGTCAGAATGAGGAGGAGATGGAGGAACAGCAACGAAATCATTCAGGATTGAGTTGGAGGCGAAAGTCTGGGGGAAGAGTTCAGTTTTATCAGGAGAAGAGACAGCAAATGAGCCGTCAGAATGGAAAAGAGGAAGGAAAGAAGAAGAAGTAAAATTGTTGGAGAGGCTCTTGACTAGGAAGCAATAGACTGGAAAACCGTCTCTAAGGATAAGACAACGGAAGATGCTAATAACCTCTTAGGAGAAGAAGCTTGCTTGAAATTGTGAAGAAACATGTCCCCTTCTTCCCCCAAAAAAGAGGAAAGAGAAACAGGTTTGAGAGACAAAAGAGGTCAATGTTCCTCAAGAGAAAGAGAATGACCGAGAAATTAAGAAATTGCAAAAACCACAACATCAGAAAAATAATATATGACAAACTGGAAAGTATAGATTATATCATACAGGGTCTAATGGAGAACCACAAAGAGAAATAAGAAGACGACGCTATAGAAGCGCTAAAGGTTAACTCAAAATACTTCTATAATTCTGCAAAATGGAAGCTGAAACATCACGTGACTATCGGACCTTTGAAGAATGAAAACAATACATTAACCAATAATCTAAAAGCAGTATCTACACTACTAAGGGCTCAATATGAATCACCTTTCAGTATCCCCAAAATTGATAAACTAATATACGACAAAATTGTGTTCTTTGAAGAAGAATTACAAGGGGAAAGTATAATTGGTTTTGACTTCACAGTAGATGATACCAGACGAGTTATAGGGAAACTAAAAGCACACTTAGCAGCAGGCAGACCCGGACAAATGGAAAGCTGCATTGATTAAAAGCTGCAAGAATGAAATCACTAAGCTCCTATATTGGATATGGAGACGATCACTACACACAGGAGAAATACCGAGCATCTTATATATATATATAAAGGTTGTAACATATATTCTGCTCGATTTTTTGGTTCATTCAGAACAAAAATTAAAGGACTTATAAGGACAAATTTGCTCGAATTTTTAGTTTATTCACAACAAAAATTAAATGACATAATGACAAATTAATCATCAATATAATTCCCTTCTTTTTCTATAACCTCCCAACTGTAGAAAAGTTTTTTTATGCCACATTCGAAGAAATCCCTTGGTTTCGAGTTAAAAAAAGCGATCACTTCGTTTTCGATAGCTTCCGTGGATTGCAACCTTTGTCCATCTAGGTGGTGTTGCAGACTTCTGAATAAATGGTAGTCTGAAGGTGCGATGTCCGGAGAATAAGGTGGATGAGGCATTTTTTCCCAACCAAATGCCTCCAATTGGGCAGTGGTGATTCGAGCAGTGTGAGGGTGCGCGTTATTCTGGTGGAATAGAACACCTCTGCAATTAATTAATGCAGGACGTTTTTCTTGTAATGCCATCTTCAATCGTTAGAGTTGTTGGCAGTAGACTTCACCTGTGATTGTTTGGTTATCTGGCAGAAGCTCAAAATGAATAATTCCTTGCATATCCCACCAAACGCATAGCAAAATTTTCTTTGGATGGGGTCCATTCCTTGGCTGAGGTTCAGGCTTTGTTTCATGGCTAAGCCACTGATGTCGGCGTTTAATATTGTTACAGAGGACCCATTTTTCATCTCCAGTGACGATCCGATTAAAAAACGGTGCCTGCAGTTGCCGAGAATGCAGTGATGTGCAAATATCGATTCGATGTTGAAGATTCGCTTGTGACAAATCATGCGGAACCCATTTTCCAACCCCCACTACTTTTCCTAGCAGCTTCAAATGACGATGAATGGTCATATGGCTAACACCGAGTTGCAGGCCAAGTTCTCTTATAGTTACTGTTGGGTTTTCCTCCACTGTTGCTTTCAGCAACTCTTCATCCAACTCATTTGGTCGTCCTGTTCGTTGATAATCTTTCAAACTGAAGTCTCCATTTCTGAACTTCTCAAACCATCTCCTACACATCTATTCGCTCACAACATCATTTCCATAAACTCTTTGAATGTTTCTTGCGGATTCACTAGCGTTAGATCCTTTATGGAACTCATACAACATCACATGTCGAATATGCTCTTTCGTGGGCTCCATGTTTTTTCAATTACTGTAATATCGTAGGGGTGGCGTTGTAACTGTATGAAAAACACTAGAGAAAATATTCATTAGCCTAAGCCTACAGTAGCCTAAGTCATTCTGTATGAGTCTGTATCGTGATAAAACCTGTGCGAATCTGTCGCCGCGTATATTTTGCAACATTTCTAAAACTATTTCACATTATCTTGGTTATTATTATTGAGATTATTATTATTGAGGTTATTAGACAGAGTTTATTTCCACAACAGTTTCGATGCCCACTGGCATCCTCTTCGGGTTTTTCTGTATCCACCCGAAGAGGATGCCAGTGGGCATCGAAACTGTTGTGGAAATAAACTCTGTCTATTAGAGTGGGTTTTTATTATCATATTTTGACCTTCACGTAGAAAAAAGTGAAGTTTTTTGCATTTAGTTGGATCATGGTATCGGGTTTTTTAACGTTGGATCTACAGATCTACAGAAGCTAAGGCTAACAAAGACCCCTAAGATCCACTCTAAGGTTACCCCGACAGATGAAAGCGTTTTTAAGAAGAAAAGACAACTGGAAGGAGTTTCACTTCGGTAAACGTCACAAGATGATAGAACATATTATAAAGTTTGCCGCCGGCTTCCTCGATCAGGGTGGGCTGATCGGCTAACCAACAACAACAACAACAACATATTATAAAGTAAACAAATAGAATTTTATTGTTTATTTCCACTAACATTTGAATTTAACACGCTGAGATCTAGGTGACAAGCGTTGAAGGTGTACCTTAGCTTTTGGAAGAGGTCGTTAAATTGGTTGACCAGGTAATCGAATCATGGTTCAAAACACGTGGTCTGTATCAACGGGCGAACCTTATTCTCTCGACATGACACTTAGGTTAGATTAAGTTGGGTTAGCTTAGTTTAGCATAAGTTAGATCAGGCCAAGTTAGTTTATTAGTGTTGGTAGAATATTCAATCGACGAAATATCTGTAGGTTCCTAAATCAATAGTTCTCAACCTTTCTGTGGTCACGGTCCAGCAAAACATCAATACGCTTCAGTAGTATGGTTTCATTTATCCCGAAGGGGTGATGGGTGATGGGGAAAGGGAATGGGAGAGAGCACGCTGACACATGCATATACGCATAAGTTCAATAGAACAACGGCGCGCACAAACACCACCGATGTCTGCGAAAGAGAAACGAAGATATGCGTTGCTTTTCTCGTAAGCAGTTGTGGGACGGAGCCTAAATATGGATGAGTGTTTAAAATATATATATATATATATATATATATATATATATATATATATATATATATACAACAGTAGAACCTGCTTAAATTGACCAATGTCGGGACCAAACAAAAGTGGCCACTTTACACAGGTGGTCACTTACACAGGTGGTCACTTTAGAAAAAAAAATCCTATTTCTTCGAAGATAGCTAATACAAAAGTGACCGGCTTTTTCTATAGCATTTTTGAGCCCTAAATTTTCAATAAAACGATGCACTTTTGTAGTGAAACAATCGATCTTATTTTTCATTTATTTAACTGTGGACGCAATTTTCCACAAATAATAGGTAAGAATGCTGAGCGGATTAAGTTGTTAGACAAGTAATATGTTCTATTCAAATCGTACGGTCACTTCATCAGATTAAATTGTAAACAAAAATTACTTTCTAATGTGTAAAACTCGTCAATTTATCCAATGTGCGGGTGGTCACTATAGTGAGGAAAATTTTTTTGTAAATATGATTTTCTGCCGGGACCGCAGAAAAATGGTCACTTAAGTCGGGTGGTCACTATGCGCAAGTGGGCACATTGACTGGTTCTACTATATAAAGGGTGTCCCAGTAGTCCTACCCACAAAGGTTAATATAATATATATTATGGGGCAGAGCCTCTTGAACACCCTGTATATGTAATTATTTCATAGCACTGAAGGCACACAGGTTCTTTGACTAGAAAAAATCTGATCTACTCTTATCAGAGACATTAATATACATTCGTATACACTAAAGTAAATTTTTTTTACATTATTTTTATTATTATTATTATTATTATACTACCACCCTATCAGTTCGGCTTTAAGGGGAAAACCTGTACGGAAGATGCCGTTATCGCGTTAACTGAGGAATTGTAAAAAAAATTAATAAACAAATAAAAGAAACTTCAGTTGCAATCATCCTGGATCTATCCAACCCTTTTATTTAATAGAATACTTAATTCTAACCCCAAAATTGGCTCATTATGAAGTAAGAGGTATGTCTTTAGACTGGTCCAAGCCTTATTTTAATACTAGATGGCAATAGGCCAGGCTAGATAAACGTGAAACAGACTTCCAATCATTCACACACGGAGTACCACAAGGTTCAATACTGGGACCTCTCCTATTCCTGTGTTATGTCAATGACTAATAACTGTCGCAATGCAACCAGTATTCAGTATGCGGATGACAACATTTATCATACCTGATAACGTCTATGGCACTTTACGAGAATGAACAAACACGGAACTCACCCGTATTTATAATTGGCTGAATATCATTTATAATTGGCGTGAAATCATCAAAGACCTCCTATATAATTATAACATATAAAAGCAGAGTATAAATTTAAATATACAAATAGATAAATAATAGATAATGCTATAATTAGTAGAGTATCAGCAGAGATGAAAGGTTTTGACGTAATAGGTAAAAACTAACTTTCAAAAGGTACATCGAACACGCGTAAAAATTCTCTCTCATCTTGCATAAATTATAACAGTACATTCAAAAGTGGAATCTATATTGCTTAATCTACAGGGTGTCCATAAAGTCACGCATTATAGGAACATAAGCAATATCTATTTATTTATGTCTCCATCAGGCCAAATATGTTGAGGAACATTCAAAGAAACCTGTTTTTTTCGTTTACAAACATGTTTTGAGATTGATGGGAATCATTTCGAACAAATAAATAAACAAAATAAATGTATTTTCCTATGATGCGTGACTTTATGGACACCCTGTATATTACGCTTTTGCACGCCCTTACATCCCATGTGAGGACTACTTCGTGGATAATGTTGTAACACCGTTTCTCGTTAGTGAGTGAAGTTAGCGACATTGAGTCTGGGTAGTTGTAGTTGGACGGGGTACCATCCTCCATGTTCAGATTATGTAGCGACCCGTGTTTATCCCACGTAAAACCGTAGGTCCCTTTCATCATATGACCTTAGATGTTGCGAAGGAACTTCAACAACCCCATCAAACTACAAAATCCTGTATAATTTAACAGTTATTAATTATGGAAATCATACCAAACAACCAAATAAACCATTCAGTGAACTTAAGCCATGATAACTTTTACTTCAATAAACCTAACGTCACGCTCGAAAAATTCAAGGCGATCCCTCTCATACGAAGGAGGTGATGATATTTGGGATAATCTTGAAACAAATTTAAAAGCAAACCATTCCTAAAAGAAATTCTTAAATGGGTATTAGGTTTTCTCCCTCTTTACCCTTCTCTCTACTACATCCTATTCCTTCATTTCTGCTAAAACCTTGACAGAAATTAATTTAACATGTAAATTAAATATATTTACTCATTTAAGTTCATAGAAATGAGAATTAACCAATATATACTATTGAACAATTATTTTAAGAATGAAAATGAGAATTAACCAATATACTGTATACTACTGAACAATTATTTTAAGAATGAAATGAGAATTAACCAATATATGCTACTGAACAATTATTTTAAGAATGAAAATGAGAATTAACCAATATATGCTACTGAACAATTATTTTAAGAATGAAAATGAGAATTAACCAATATATGCTACTGAACAATTATTTTAAGAATGAAAATGAGAATTAACCAATATATACTACTGAACAATTATTTCAAGAATGAAAATGAGAATTAACCAATATATACTACTGAACAATTATTTTAAGAATGAAAATGAGAATTAACCAATATATACTACTGAACAATTATTTTAAGAATGAATCCGAATTATTATTTAGAAATAGGATGATCCTACGTACATAAATTGTGTTCGATGTATGCACATAATTATTACGATGAAAGGTAACTCTCATTACCTCATATTTGGCAGTTGCTAAGACGTCGTACTTAAATTTTTATGAACTTCCTACAAAAATATTGTAGGGGCCTACTTGTATTCTCTCTGTAATGTCTTCTAAACAATAAAGAATCTGAATTATTATTATTATTATTATTATTATATTATGTATTTATAAGCACATCCTTTCCCAGACGACAATTTCAGGTGCGTAGGTGCATAAACTGATCCACTGGAATCCACGTTCTATCGTTAGGTATGGATACGCAATTTTAGCTTCATTATTAAACTAATTCCAGTTGGAATTCGAAGTCCGAAGGAGAGAGAGAGAGAGAGAGAGAGAGAGAGAGAGAGAGAGAGATTTCTCTTCATGTGAAACATGTCACTCGAGTATCGTAATTTTCCAACTTTTTCAATTTTATTTTATTTTTTGTATTTATTAATTTTTATTTACATTTTTAACCCTTTTAAAGCCGGAATATTTCGTAGGTTTAAATTATGAATGCGTGTATTTGAAACGTTACCAATTAGGGATCGCCTGAAGATCAGGGCCCCCAGCCTTTTTTAGTTAGCTTTATAAGGCTAACTAACGAAAATATAACGACCAAACCTAACCAATCGTCAAGGACGTACAGTTGACCTAACGATTGGTTAGGTTAGGTCGTGATATTTTCGTTAGTTAGCCTTATAAGGCTAACTAAAGAAGGCTGGGGGCCCTGATCTTCTGGTCATCCCCCTGTTCGTCCCTTTCGGTGGTAAAGGGTTAAATAATAGTTCTTTAACCTCCTTCATAACGGTAAAGGTCACGTGAAGGAAGGAACCCACAGTTTTACGAGGGGTTCGAATCACATAGGGTCGATATGTTATCTGAATGCAGATGAGGATCATCCATCCATCTACTGAACAGACCCAACGTCGCTTAACCTCGCTGATCTAAAGGGAATCGATGTTGGGACGTGGTCACGACGGAATCCTTACATTTCCTAAAGTAAACATTTTGGTTAAACATTCTATAGAAAGTCTGATATTTGGCTAAACCTTTTTAGCCGTCAACTGTCAACATTTAAAATGACAATTGTTTCATGTAATGATTTTTCCATTTGAAATGATTTTTGCAGGTTACAAAAAAATACTAAAAGATCCTATTAAATATTCGATTATATATTGCGTGTTTCAGTGTAAGTGTAGCATTTTAAGTGTATAATTCAATGCACCTTCATTATGAATTTGGTTATACCCAAGATTAATAACCAGACAAGTCACTTCCATACAAATATTTCTTCTTAGCACTCAACCGTTGCTGAGAACTTTTCTAAAGAATGGTCAATTTATTTGCAATAAATCTTAAGTCATTAATACAACCAAAGATATTGAGGGGTAGATGGTTTATACACCACTCACTATTAACAAAAATATTTACGGCTTTTACGTTCTTTTTAAACCACTAACTGGCAACATTTGAGAAGATTGCTAGTTTGTTCCAAGATGCTGCTAACTGGTCAGATTCTCTTTCTTTAATTGATATATTGTTCTTTTTAGGGTTTTTTGGTTTAATAAAATATTTTCGTCGGCCAACATTTAATTTTGGGGGAAAATTTACTATAATCTGTCGAGTGATTTTACACAAATATAATTCGATAAAGGTTCTATGTCTAATTTTGAAATAAATCGCAAATAGTTTACGCGTGAATCGCTTTAAATCGTTTTTTGCCATTTCTTCACTTTAGTGGTTAGTACCTAACCTAACCTCGCTTAACTGCTTAAAATATTTAATCAAAATAAATAAAATATTTTTGGAATAGTCTCCTTCAAAAATGGGACCACTATACCGATGAATTTCACGTTTTCTTTATAAAATTAACTTTTAAAGAAAACGATTTAAAATGATTGGGCTACGTCATGGCCAATGTCGTAACACCCCTTCCCCGGAGATCAGCGAAGTTAAGCGACACCAGGTCTGGGTAGGAGTTGGATGGGAGACCGTCCTCCGCACTCAGATTATGTAGCGACCCGTGGTTCGGATCCCACGTAAAGCTGTAGTAGATCCCCCCCCCCGTCATATGACCTTAGATGTTGCGAAGGAGGTTAAACAACCCCAATTAAAAAAAATTAAAATGATTAAAGGGTAAACTATTTGCAATTTATTTTAAAATTATAATAATACGGAGAAGCAATATCAAATTATATTTTTGTAAGTAAAACCACAGTATAGATTATACGTGGTACATTCAATTGTTATTTGATATAGTAAACATCTATACTTCTGTAATAATAATAGTAATAATAATAATAACAAAATTTAATGATATTGGATCGATAATTACTACTGTCATATTGGTAGAAATAACTGCAATTACTCGCCTTGCAATTATGATATAATGTTATAATAATGTTATAATGTTATAATGTTTCAGACCAACAAAGACCCTAGGATCCACTCATGGCTGGTCTACCTAACTGTGTTCGTAATCGTGTATTGTGTATGTCCTCCGTGGTGGCGGAGGGGACCTACAATTTTACGTGGGTTCCGAACCACAAGAACATAAACTTATTTAAAAACTGCCGGTAAATTGGCAACGACCAATTTTTACGAAACTAAATAATTATCAATTTAAAAATAATTAATTATCGGTTTAAAACTAAAGATAGAATCTCTCGGTCCAGAGGAGCAAGTCATAATAGACTACTTACTATCCACAAATATGTTACATTCTATATCTATTTATAACGGACATGCAAATATATCAGATCCAAAGAATCCAGTCAATTTCAGTACGGTATCCATCAAGTCACGGTCCATATCGATTGCGGACCAAGTCAAAATTTACAACCATATACATTATCAATTTAAAATAATTAATTATCGATTTAAAACTAAAGATAGAATCTCTCGATCCAGAGGATCAAGTCATAATAGACTACTATCCACAAATATGTTACACTCTATATCTATTATATAACGGACATGCAAATATATCAGATCCAAAGAATCCAGTCAATTTCATTACGGTATCCATCAAGTCACGGTTCATATCGATTGCGGACCAAGTCAAATTTACAACCATATACATTACAATATATACACTTACGAGGAAAAGTGTAGGTGTGGCTGTAAAGACTGTACAGTAATGTAGAAATGTGTGTGCACCCATTATGGGTCTCCCATTTAAAGGTGTTTGTGGGGCAAGTGAAGATCATGAGTTTTTCAATACCTCACAGTACTATGGGGGGCACCGCTCGGCAGAGGAATCTCTTTAAATGGGTGTGTAAGGACAGAGAGTATCCCCTAACCCAAGACGCTGCCTCCCTATATCCCACAACACTTGTGTTGAGCTGTGGGATCTATCCCCACAAAGCCTTAATTTTACTACCTTAAACTATACCCTTTTCTATCAACATGCGCGTCCAATCGATTCTTAAACATGTTTATAGACGTGCTACTAATTACTTCTACCGGCAAACTATTCCAGCTATTTACTATTCTATGCGTAAAAAAGTTTTTCGCAACTGCTGTCTCGAACCTTCTACTTGTCAACTTACACCCGTTATTTCTAGTCCTATTATATTGAGATATTTCGAAAAAGCTATCTCTATCTACGTTATCAAACCCATTCATAATTTTGAAAACCTGGATTAGATCACCCCTTAACCTCCTAGTCTCGAGTGTAGTCAATTTTAACTCTTTAAGCCTATCCTCGTACGACTTTGACCTAAGAGACGGAATCATCTTAGTTGCTCGTCTTTGAACTCTTTCGATTTTGTCTATATCTTTGCGCATATGCGGATTCCAAAATTGGACAGCGTACTCCAAATGGGGTCTAACTAATGATTTATAAAGAGGAACTATAATATCGCGCGATTTGTACTCAAAATTTCGAGCTATAAAACCTAACACTTTGTTCGCCTTATTGACCGCCGCTGTACTTTGTTTCGCTACTTTTAAATCACCAGTGACTATAACTCCTAAATCCTTTTTGCTCTACGCTTGTTAAATCTTTCCCTGACATACTATACGCAAAATTACCGTTACGCGAACCTATATGCATAATTTTGCACTTATCCACGTTAAATCTCATTTGCCATGTGACTGACCAATCAACGATTTTATTCAGATCTTCCTGAATTTTACCTCTATCTTCGTCATTAATCGCCCTACCACCCAGCTTCGTGTCATCCGCAAACTTTGAAACTGTACTGACTAGGCCGACATCTAAATCGTTAATATATATAAGAAAAAGCAAGGGGCCCAATACAGAACCCTGAGGAACGCCACTCGCTACATTAGCCCAACACGACTCCGCTCCATCAACGACCACCCTCTGTTTCCTGCCTCGCAACCATTCTTCTAGCCAATTTATTACTAACCCATGATTCCATGAGCCTTAGTTTTTTCAATGAGTCTTTTGTGCGGCACGGTGTCAAACGCTTTTTGAAATCTAAATACACTACATCAACCGCCCGATGTCTATCGTAAACGTTAACCACGCTTTGGAAAAATTCTAAAAGATTAGTTAAGCAAGATTTGTTTCGCCTAAAACCGTGCTGCGTATTTCTAACCAGATTATGCACTTCTAAGTGTTCGACTATACGATCCCTAATTATTGATTCCAGTAGCTTACCTACAACAGACGTTAAACTGATTGGCCTATAATTTCCCGCCGCACCTTTATCGCCTTTCTTAAAGATAGGTGTTACGTTTGCTAACTTGAAATTATCTGGTACGCACCCCTCAGAAATAGACGCATTAAAAATCTTTGTTAGCGGCACAACAATGCTATCTTTTAATTCTTTTAGTTGTATGGGATATATGGAATCCGGACCCGGTGATTTACGCGTTTTCATTTTATCAATATAGCGCATTACTTCCCCTTCACTAACGACAATATTATCCAAAATATTACCATTATCAAAAGGTATTATGTCTATGACCGTAGGGATATTCGTTACATCTTCTATAGTAAAAACTGACGTAAAAAATTCGTTTAGCAAGGTAGCCATTTCCTTGTTTTCAGAGACTAGATCTCCATTTCCATTTTTTAATGGACCTAAGACACTTTCTACTGGATTTCTATTATTGACGTATTGAAAGAATCGCTTGGGGTTTTCTTTACCGTCACGAGCTATGGAGATTTCAAATTCGCGTTTTGACTTTTTTATTACACTTTTAGCTTCACGCCTTAGAGATATGTAGTTGTTTCGTAACACAGATTATCTTTATCGCACTTGTATAGCCTATAAGCCCTCTCTCTACTCTTTATAATGTCTCCTACTCTAGAAGTAAACCACAAGGGCTTGTTGTTTACTTTCGCACGCTTAATTTTGTACGGTACACATTCCTCATTTATAGTCCTAAATACCGTTACGAACGATTCCCACATTAGTTTTGCGTTGGAGTTCCCCATTACGTTTTCCCAATTGACGTGTGAAAATTTATTTCGAAATTTACTAAAGTCTGCGTGCTGGAAGCTAGGAATTTTAGTCGAGTTAGTTGGTTTCGAGTGACTTACTGAGAGGACAAACTCTACCATATTGTGATCGCTATTGCTCAACGGTTCTATTACTTGAAGATCAGTAATTAGCCTATCATCCGTAGTTATTACTAAATCTAAAATACTGTCCAACCTCGTAGGTTCCCCAACCTTTTGAATAAGAAAGCTATCCTCGAGAAAATTAACTAAACGATTACCTTCCGCGTCTCCCTTCATTGTATCGTAATTCACGTTGGCGCAATTAAAGTCACCCATAACTAAAGCCTGCTCACTACCGATTATTCTCTTTAGTTCACGATATAACGCTTCGTCCGTAGCAGCTGTTTGATTTGGGGGCCTATATATAACCGCAACAAGAAGTTTGAAATCGTTCAATTTAAGTTCTGCTATAGTCGAATCTATCGGTTCTGGAATTGAGTGCTTTACTTCTATAACGTCTGCAATATTATCTTTGATATACAACATAACACCGCCTCCTCGCCTACCTATTCTGTTTTTAACAAAAAGTCTATAACCTTTAATTTGATACTCCCCTACAAAGTCACGTGTTTCAGTGCTAAGCCACGATTCATTTATCGCAATTAAATCATAGTCTTTACAAGCAATTGAAGAAAAAAATTCGTTTCTTTTATTTCGTAGGCTACGAGCATTTAAGGATTGAACCTTCAAATTGTTTGTAATTGCGACACCTTCGCGAGCGCGGGGGAAATTTGTGGAATTTACGTTGGCTGGGACCGTTCGGCTTACGGCAGCCTGAAAAGAAGAGACAGTATTAAGAAATAGTCTTCCTAAACGCGCAGCTCCAACTTCATTAAGATGAAGTCCATCTTCGAGGAACAAGTCCCTCCTGCCGTAGAAACTGTTCCAAAAATTAGCAAAATGCACTCCTTCCTGTTGGCAAAGAGACTTTAGGTTATTGTTAATATAGGTCGCCTTGCTGTAGAAATCGCTTCGTTGGATAATTCGAGGAAGTATACCTGTTAAAACAATCTTATTAGTTTTCTCCTTTAATCGCTCTAATAAGTCCCTGTACCTAGCCAGCAGTTTCTTCCGATCTAGAATTTAAAACGTTATTAGTACCGACATGAATAACATACGTTGTGTCCTCGGCGTACTGTCTGTAAAATGGTCAACATTATTAGTTATATCCTCCACCCTTGCACCAGGGTAGCAGTAACGGCGCCTACGACTTTTGTTTCTCCCACAGAATTCCTCGAGCTGCCCTCGAACAATGGAATCACCAACGAGTCGTATTTCCGGTTCATCAGTATCTTCGAACCCTAAAACAGAAAACTTATTGCTTGTTATTACTGTAGACAAGGCTTTGCTCTTCTCAATGGGGCTCCATTTCGCACTCGAACGAAGGGTTGGGAACTAGGGGAAGAGAGAGGGCTATTAGTACTATTTATTATAATAGAAACTGAGGCAGGAGGGGTCGTAACTGGAGTCTCAAGGGATTCTAATTTTGCCGTCAGGAGCATCACGCTTTCTTCAAGTCTCACCCTGGCCTGCCTCTCACGGTCTAATTCGTTCCTCAGCACTTCCATGCTTGAGCACCACCTGCAAACTAACTGATCATTATTATTAGCCATTGTAAACGCGTAAGCAGCAAATTTCCCTTCACAGCGACTGCAAGTACTTGACGGGGGTGCCATGCTTTTAATTAGTTAAACAACAAAAAACAAAAAGAAAAAACAAAAACGAGCGTTTGGAAATTAATAAATTACAACGTAGGTCCACCGCGTTCTTGAAACGCAGAAACAGGATCTTGTAACACAAATTTATTACTAAATTAATATAGAATTAAGCTACCGACGAAAGAAATGTTAAAGAAAAAGTATTAAATGGAAGGAGAATATAAAGGAGAGGTGATAGGTATTCACTGTCTGGAGACTAAGGTCACAAGTTAAATAACATTAATATTATTTTAATATTTATTAAAGTTATTTAATTGGGAAATATTTATATATATATATATATAATATTCATTTTGGGCGGACGTGACTGAAGAAATCAGAATGTGGTGAAAGAAGTTCATTTCAGTATCCCAGGACTGCAAAAAATGTCCACTTGTCAAAATTGAACATTTCAAGTTAAAAAAGTGCTTTGGGTGTAATCAGTGAGAAGGGCCACAAACTGGCATGCAGCTCAGGCCAACTAATGCGGCCCATTGCGCTAACTCCTTGATTATTATTACCAGTACCATTTGGGACTCGAAGTCCCGATCTTAGTTCGTTTACTTCGCTTATAGGGAAACGGTGTTGCCCACTCAGCTACGGACGGTGGCTAAAATTGTGTTACTCGAGAAAATTTTGTAGGAAAGTTCTACACGTGCATTTTTTATACATACACAGTGTTTTGGCTACCTTACAAAACCATGACATTTTCGCAATTTTACTCGCGGATGGCATCATTTAGCTTTATCCAAATATCCTAATTAAATTTTAATTTAACCTAATCTAATCTAACCTGGCGTGAGCTAACCTAACCTAGCACGACTTAACCTAACCTAATTCAACTTAATTTTCATTTTATATTTTTTTCCTCATGATATTTAATGATTCACAATTAAAAAAGTACTTGAATCTATGGCGACATCGCTGATGTCGCGATGGGTTTGAATGTGTGCCTTACAGGTTGTCGCGGTTTCGTCAGGTAGCCAAGAAAAATCACGGCGAACATTTATAAACAAGAAATATTGCAAAAGAGTTTTGTCAAAAAATGTCTCTGTACTGCCAATCTGAACGTACGGTATGCGCGCATGCGCGCAATATTTCCATTACTTCATGAACTGCGTCTGTAATTTTCTTTTAAAAATTCTATAATAATAATAATAATAATAAAATAATAATAATAATAATAATTCTAAAATTATTAGTCAATAATAATAAAAAAAATACGAGTTTTTTTCTTTTGGGGGTTTCAGTTATTCATGTTAATGCCCAAACAACTCGCACTTAAAAAACAATTTTCTGGCATGACCGTAATCCTATTTATTATCAATATTATAATTAACCCGTAACTTATTTTTATTGGCTTACTTTTTAACGTTAATATTCCGCATTAAGAGTTTTTGGATTTATGTTATCGGAAAATCGACAGACGATAGGAAATGAAGGGCGTAATTGGAAGGCTTTGCAGTTTCATTCCGCTTGGCGTAAAATCAATATTTACTTTATGTTTCTCTACTTTCGGAATATACTAATTCTGTATATTAGAATCCTGTGGTGGTGAATACGTCACAGAAAGACTGCGATGCAGTTTTGTGGCGTGGAAAAGTCGAGAAAGGAAAAAAATCTGTAAATCTTTTATTCTGGAAAGTGCGCCGAAATTTTCTCTGATTAATTTATGGACGGTTTCCCTCGTTCTTCTTAGAGAGAGAGAGAGAGAGAGGAGAGAGAGAGAGAGAGGGAGAGAGAGAGAGAGAGAGAGAGAGAGAGGATGAAAAATCGTGTCTGAATAGCGATATAAATGGAACCCTTAAACAAGAGTCTTTTAAAAAGGTGGAGGCCATATTTCACAAGCTCTTTATATCACTTCGGCCCCGGATTGTAATCCCTCCGCGAAAAGCAGCAAAAAGGAGCGAAAAACAGGTCTCTTCGGTCTTTTAGTCTCTGTGTTGCAAAATCCCTCCGATCCTAGACTTCTGAGGTGTCTTCCCTTAAACTTCTTATAATTCACTGTAGAATGTCTCCGCCATATAAAATTCCTTCGGCATAAATGCTATAAAATCACTTTAATGTATAAAATATCATCATTTTATTGGTTCTCCGCTCTATAACTCCCGTTTATATAAGATATTCTATTCACTGCGAGATCTGATTACGGTGAAATTTCATTCTATAACGTCTTTCAACTGTAGTCCTTTTAATATATTGGTATATTTCATTCGGTCTAAAATCCTTTCACCGACCAAAATAATATTTCTCATCGGTCTAAACCACTGTAAAGTGTAAAGATTCATAGCTGTGGAATATCTTCGTCGTATCACGCACTCGCTCTAGTTTCCTTATTGTAATATCTTTCCTCCATGATCGCCTCTCATACACGCCTAAAACCGCCTCATATAGACGGAGAAACTACATTACAAGGACTAAGCCAAAACGTCACCCAATTTGCCTGCGAATATAGCGGAAAAATAGCCCTCTTTTCTTACGTATATTCATGATGTAGAAGCAGTAATTTATAGACAAAATATCGCCAAGTTACACTTCTCAGCCGATTCCGCTGTTCATTGGCTCTTTTTTTTTTTTTTTTTCTCCGTTTCCAGGAACTTCTTTCTCAGTTTCTCATAAAGAAAAGGAGTAAATATTTGGGCTCCTCTTTCAACGTCGCGAGAAAAGTCGCCCAATTTTTATTCAGATGAGTTCAAAATTCGGGTTTATTTTTCATCTTTTTCTCTCTCTCGCTACAACGCGTTGAAAAAGTACCGTTTACGAGGGCAAAAAAGTCCGAGTGATAAGTGGATTTCACATTAATTTTATCTACTCTCTCTCTCTCTCATACAAATATGAATCTACTCTTTAATCGCCAATTAATCTTTTATTGTGATTAATCACTGGATCGATGGATTGATAAAATCCTTTTCGTGGCTGAGAAACATTACGTGATGTTACGTCTATTTCTGTGAATGTTTGACATCTCGTCAATCGACGGTAAGAAACGAGCGGCTGAAACAGTACAGTGCGAACTCTGTCCCTTTCACCATGCAGCATAAACACTTCCTATACACAGCCCAGCCATCGACAGTCTCAGTCACTTTAAGAAATGGTGAAGGGTGCCCGTCGCACGTAATGTATTTGGCTCGACGCAGTTTCCCTCTTCAAGGGGACTTATTTTTCCCGGTTAATAATTAATCATTGAAGAAAAACAGAAACTGACACAGAGCTGAAGCCAGCACCATCTCGATTCGTACTCCAGACCTCAGTATCTCTACTTCGCCACTGAGCTATAGACGCTGGATCTATTTTTCATGGCTGGTGGCGTTATCGCCCGCCTGAATGCTCTCCTTAGCATCGCATAGAATCTCATAGAATATAGATCATGTCCAAGAACACCAGAGATATATTTAACGAATTAATTAATATAATCGATTTAAAGAAGCGTTGAATGAACGCCATTGCTGCGTTCAGCGTCCATTTTGTAATGATAATTCCGCATTAAATATTAATTAAGATACGTTTCTTTATAGGAAATACAAACTTTGGCCGTCAAAACTTGGTTCCAAGTCGCGATTACGCTTTCCTATCTTTAATTAAAAAAGTTTCGTACATAAAAAAATAAATAAATTGGATCAGTCTCCCTCTTCTTCGGAGAAAATTGAACTATTTATAGGAGCGAATGCAACTTTAATCAGATTTCGATCAAATATGTTTAGAGTCCCATCCATAACACCCTTATGAAAAATGGAACTGACAGATTGATCTCGCGTCGAGCGAAGAAGGGAGAGACGGAGATACCAAGTTAGACATATGGATGTATGATGCATACGTTGATAGATGGATTATACAGATATATATTTGTGTGTGTGTGTGTGTGTGTGTGTGTGCATACATGATTGATATAGTATACATACATGTGCTTGCATGCGTAAATATATATATATATATATATATATATATATATATATATATATATATATAATGCAAACCCACAAGAAAAAATAAAAAAATTATTCCAAGGCATTTCGTATATTCAGCAATACACCGCGTCAGGGCTTGGAAATTTTTTTTCTTTTTCTTTGTGGGTTTGCATCATTCATTAATTTCACGTGTATATATATATATATATACAGTGTGTCCGTAAAGTCATGGTGGGATTTTAAATAGCTATATTATTGCAACGAAACATGATAATGAGATGAAACAATGCCAAATTTAAGAACAACTCTCAAAGTTGTATCTTGTAGTTAGTCTAGGCTAAGCTTAACCTTTATCTCGTAGTTAGTCTAGGCTGTCCACATGCCTATGTTGAACATGAGCGTAATAGCCCGAAAGTTAATGTGTGGTGTGCTCTAGCACGAGATCGAGTGATTGGCCCATTTTTCTTCGCGGAACCCACTGTGACGTCACACAACTACCTCGCTATGTTGGAACATTTTGCAGTACCCCAATTTATTGACAATAATGTCATCTTTCAGCAAGATGGTGCTCCTCCGCACTATGCCAACGTTGTTCGAGAATTCCTTAATGAAAAATTTCCACAGAGATGGATAGGAAGAGGAGGATGGAAGCCATGGCCTCCACGCTCTCCGGACCTGACACCTTTGGACTTTTATTTGTGGGGTTACGTCAAGCAAAGCGTGTACAGTGTACCCATTAGGATATTCATCACTTGCACGAGCGAATCACGGAAGCTATCGCATCCGTCACTCCTGATGTTCTTGGGCGTGTGTGGCTGGAATTGAATCACCGCCTAGATGTCTGCAGGGCTACCAGAGGAGCCCATATCCAACTACGTTAAATAAAGTTATTCTTTTAGAGTTGTTCTTCAATTTGCCTTTTTTTCATCTCATTATCATGTTTCGTTGCAATAATATAGCTATTTAAAATCCCACCATGACTTTACGGACACACTGTATATATATATGTGTGTGTGTGTGTGGGTGTGGGTGTACACTGACGTTGTTAGTAATGTGTTACAACTTAGTCATGCAAACAAAATAAAACAAAAAGTGTGCCGACGTTTCGATGTGATTGCGACATCGTCTTCAGCTCTTTAGGGTAAATTTTCTTTAACTGGGATGTGGTAGCAGTTATATTTAAACGTTGACATATCTTTTCATTATATGTATCACAATGTCTCCTCCATTATAAAGATAATAAACGATATATTTAAACATGAAGTTAATGAAAACGCTAATTGCAACACTAAGCACCCAAACACAAATCAAATTTTGTTTTTAACGTCCAGAGCAGACACGATAAATAAGTAAATACACGCAATCAGTATCTTGTAGCCTTTCCCATGTGTTTCATGAAGGGCTTCGACGTATTGTGACATCGATGCGATGTGATGAGATTTGGGATGGCTTCATGGTCCAAATTTTGTCAAAGGCCAATCGATATTTCCTTTAGATTTGATTCATATGTGGAAGGACTTGTTTTCCGCTATTGGCGATCAAGATACTCACAGACGCGCTCAACTGGATTAGTAGTATGGGCCCAAAATCGACGAGGGAGTGCGGGGGTAATCGGGAAGTGGTGGAGGGGGAGGGAGGAGTGTCAAGTGGGGGAGTACCAGAGTGCCAGTGCCAAGGGGGGTGCCAGTAGAAAATTGAATATAGAATAACTTACCTAGAATAACCTAACCTAACCTACCCTAACCTATCTCTTATGTATTCTTAACCTGATATATATATATATATATATATATATATATATATATATAAAGGAACAACAAACCTAGTCCGTATGCAAATCTAATAGTACAAAGCTTTCGACATATTCTAATGTCATCTTCAGTGCTAAAATGAGTGATATATACAATTAAAAACCAAATATGAATTTAAAACAATTTTAAATATTGATAATATAAATACCACAAACTAAAAATAAAAAGTTAAAAAAGTCATAAAATTATGAAGTTAAGTAATATACTTAAAATATAAAATATTATAAAAGAAACCCATAATTTAGGGAAATATTATAGATAGGTTTGAAATATAAAACATTAAAATCTATAAAACTTCAAAAGAAACAAGTCAAGTCCAAGTTACTTGATCACAGACGCAGCAGAGAATGAAAGGTAGGAAAGGTGGATATAATTTGTTGAAGGGCGTTGATTTGATTGGTTGGTAAAGAAAATTTTTATTGAAAGATATTGAAATTATGGAATGAGGTATAATGATTTATATCTGGTTTATATTTGAAAATGAGTATTGCTTCTAAGAGGGGTAGATCGTGTTTATTAGCTTGTAGATCGTGTTTATTAGCTTTTGTAATTATTGAAAAGTTATTAGATTTAATTGGGTGGTCTAACTGATTGGAGTGGGAGCGTATATGTGATTGTGAGGGGTTTGTAAGTCTATTTTTAATGAGACTGCTAATACCCTTGTGTTCACTGATACGAACTTGGAGTTGGCGCGTGGTCATGCCAACGTACGACGATGCGTAATCGCCACAACCTGTCTAGCTAATTCTCACTTGTCTACAGGTGGGTTCCTTATGTCCTATACACCCGTCCAGGCTGGATTTACTGACACATCAACAGGCTGTTCAGGGCCTCCAGTGATTCTGCCTTTAAACAGAATTATATTCGTAATTATCTGTGTCATGAAACCTCACCATATTCTTACATAACATCCAAATCTTGCCCTAAACACATTCAATACACAAAATTCTTATTAGAGCCTGATTTTGTAAACTTTTTTATTACAAACTGTAGTCATAGTTTAATCGTTTAATCTCACTAGGACAAGATGGCTTCACATTGTTCATAAAATGTAATGAACACTGGTTCTATGAAGGGTTTATCTGGTTGTTGGTGCTGCTAACGATAATAATGATAATAAAAATGATAATAATAATGTCTTGGGTTGCTTAATAATGATCTGTAATGATAATTCATGTGATGTAGTGATCTCCGAACTTTTTGATGGAACCAGTCCATAGGTTCTTACATCGGCTGATCATAGCTAGCACTCCTCCATCTTTGTATTACTTCCTTATTCACCATTAATATTAAAGAATGAATGCTTCTTAAGCTCGATAGACTCCTATTTAGGTTTTATAAACTATGCTGTGCTGGGTTAATTATAGAATTGATAATAAAATACACTGAAACAAAATGTTCCTAGGTATGAGATGTTGATACCATCTTTTTGGTAAAGCTTCTAGAAATTTTAAGATATCTAGTATGGTATAAATTTAAGTAAGCATCAGTACTAAAGAGTAGCCTAACTGAATGTAGCTAGTCAAAAAACAGAACCAACTAACCCCAACTGGTAGATCAGTTGGGCTAAATGGCTATCTAGAGTACCAGCTTCATCTTGCAAAAAGTCATTAACTTCGTCTTACAACCGAGCACTAGTGGTGGGGTATAACTTGTCTTAAGCTTTTTAAATTGCCACAAATTGCATAGAAATCTATTTGATTCATACTTCGCACTCAGTTAGGTCCTAATATTGAACAAGAATGATGCACAACTCTTATGCAGAGCTACATATATTCTATTTGTGGAAATTGACAAAAGGCTCTGAGATCTTAATGTAAATTAGAGATTTTTGTATAAAATTGAAATTTAAGGAAAAATTTTTTATTATAAATAGATTTTTAAAACTCTCAATGGAAAATCTTATATTTTAAATAATTTTAAAAAAGTGATGCACATTTTCAGGTAAAATTTTATATTTTGGTACAAAATCATCAATACAGATTAATTAATTACCAGGAAGTTCATTAACATATAACTAACTTGATTAGCAACTAGTCACTGATAAGAACTTTTGCTTCATTAAAGTAAATATTCGAAATTCTTTCCTATTTCTTGAATGCATGCCTTACCTCACCACCCACTCCCCCCCCTCTCTCTCTCTACCTATCCCCCATCATCGTAAACTACCGCTAACCACCATTCCCTCACTTGTTCATACTCACTCATTTTACCCCTTTAACTATCTCTCATCTATCCTATTTTGCGACGTGCTGAGGCATGCATTCAAGAAGTAGGAACAAATTTCGAACATTTACTTTAATGAAGCAAATGTATCACACGTATTTGCATAAAATATAAAAAATCTTTAGGGGTTTCATTTTTCTGTCGTGTGCTATAGCTCGGAACGTACGGGTTTCTCGATCTATGTTTATATGGTCTTTTTTCTTTACTTTTGTTTCAAGAATACATCCTGCGATTTATAAAACACATTTACGCATCACTCTGTATAAAGTATGTATAAATAATTATTGGGGGTCTAAATAGGTCATTAAAATATACACTACAATATCGGCAAAATAAAACCTCTTTATAACCAACAACCTATCTACAATAACAGCCATTTGACTTATATATTTCGTTATAGAGAGGTTTTTACTACATTAATAAGTCCTTTTGTTAAAAGTCTGAATTATTTTATAAAAATGTGTGAATTATATTTGCAGTACCGTGATACATTATCCTTTTTAATGTTACCAAAATTAAGGATAGGCAAATCAGTCCTAAAAGCTGTAATTAGCCGCCTGATATTAGTTTCAAAATGAGAGGTGAACCAATAAAGGAAGTACAAGAATTGAAGTATCTGGGTCAAATTTTCACCAGCTCCTTAAGTAACAAACAACTCAGACATAAGAAACTAATATCAAAGTTTCTGTGCTAAAACAAAAATGACTATAAGGAACTTCCAATTCTGTACAAGTGAAGTAGAAGACACTCTCTTTCGTACCTTCTGGGGAGCAATTCTGGATAAATTATAAAAAAGCTCCTGGCAAAACCCTATGACGAATTAGCTAGCCTGTTTCTATAATTTTACTGATTTTTGTATAAGTTGGGTACCTTCCTGTTAAAATAATAAAATCATAATAATTTTAGGTTGGTTGGTACATTATGGAAACAATAGTTTAGAGTCCAAGACTAAACTTATGGAGACTTAAATATCTGAATTGCTGATATGATTTATTGTCCACTTAAAACAGTGGTTCCCTACCATTTTTGAAGCCACCGCCCCATTCCACCAAACAAAATTTTGAATGTCCCCTTCATGGATATAAAATTTACCAAACAATCGGATGATTAGTGAATGTAACTTTGTTTGAAAAGTAATCACGGATCTTTTCCGTTCTACCTCAGCAACAATTTCTAGTGTAGTTTTACTTGCTGAATTCAATAATATATATTTTATTTTGGAGAAAGTATTCGTGCTTTAATTAGTTATGGTTATAATTATTCTTTTTTTTCTCTCTTTTGTAGATATTGTTATGGATGATAAATGGAATTTCATGAACATAGTTAAGGAAATAACGTTCTACCCCAGCCTTCTTTAGTTAACTTTATAAGGCTAACTAACGAAAATATGACGACCTAACCTAACCAATCGTCAAGGGCGTACAGTTGATTTAGCTAAACAAAGGAACGAGAGACATTGGGGAACATCTAGAAATATGATAGATTCTTATTTATGTGAATTTCTGTGGAGGAGAAGACAAAAAGGAAAGGACATTTTTATTGAAATCTTAAATGCAATCTCTACTTTTAAATAAAATAAACGGACTATAACTCTTTTGTTATTAATTTCTCCAAAATAAGATATATATTATTGAATTCAGCAAGTAAAACTACAGTAGAAAATAATATATAATTTCATTTTTTGTTGCTGGGGTAGAACGGAAAAGAGCCGTAATCACAATGTGTGTGTGTGTGTGTGTGTGTGTGTGTGTCACCAGGTTGGAAGTAGACGACCATAGGGATGGGGATAAATGGGGAAATAATAATAATAATTTATGATCTGAGAGAGAGAGAGAGAGAGAGAGAGAGAGAGAGAGAGAGAGAGAGAGAGAATAACGTTCTCAAGAATTTCTTACTTTATATTTCACTGATTCATTTCCCGTATTGATCCCCCCCTTATCAGAGTACGAAGGGGTATTCACAAGAGGGTGGCTAGTTTATATTTACACAGCTGCGATCAAAGATATAAATGATTAGCAAGGAGCAAAGGACACAACTTTTCAAATGTATATTTTTGTATGTAAACATGCCAAAGGGTTAAGCTCCGCCCTCAAAAAATTGTATTTCTGTGGAGTTGGTGCACGGAAATAAAAAAAAATCACTAGGGCAGACAGACAGTCACACACACACACACACACACACACACATATATGTATATATATTGAAAAATCATAATTTTGTCTTCTGAATTCATTTAATATTTGCGGAAATAATTTTTTTAATTTTATTAAACCCGAGTGAATGTTTATTATTCATTAAATACATATTTATGTCTTCTGATCTCATTTAATATTTGCATGCGGGTATTATTTTTACAAAGAATTGACGGACGCATGCGCACGGAGTTGGGGGTGGGGTCATTCAATAGCATGTACTTTTTCTCATTATTATTAATATAGCTGTCGTTCATAGTAGCAGTGGGCAGCGTGCTGATTTTAGGCTTCAATATATACAGTATATACAGGCGGATTTACGTATAGGCAGAGTAGGCACCTGCTTTGGGTGGTAAATTTTGTCATATTTCAACGTAAATAAGGGCAAAGAAAACAAAAATAGAAAATAAATAACTCATAACCACTAACGAGTTAAATGGATTTACAAATAAGTTTTAAAATAAAAAGAACAACAGCCTCTAACACCAAACTAGCGATATCAAATGGTGCAACTATAAAGTACTTTTATCGCTACCTCGGAGCGGCAAAATACTAAGTACGGCTCTGTATATATGCATTTTAGAGCGATAGATAGATAGAATAACCTTTATTAATAATAATAAAATAAATAATTTTTTTTCAATTTACAGTGACATGAATAATTGTGAAGCTCGACTATTTATTCAATTTAATTTGGTCCTTAAGCTTTCAAACAGAAGTCGGGGGTTCGACTTCCGATGATGCATGAACGAATTATTGTACTATGAAGATTGAGGTTGGGGATTCGACTTCCGATGGTGTAATATCACTATTATGCCGAAGACAGATTTGAATGGTGGCCGCTAAAATTCATAGTATGACATCAGGCACAGACATACAGGCATATATATTCCACTATAGTCCGAATAAGTAATGGTAAATGACAAATACCATAGTTTTTCTTTTCATGATGCTAGCCCGACGTGGCAACGGGTCACTCGCAAAGAGATCCCACAAATATAGCTTCCCTCACCAGCTATCTGCAAAGCAGACAGGATCCAGCTTTGGGACATGGATCTAGGTTTAAAGCAGCCTAGCCCTGCTACATTTAGAACCTCAATATAAGCAAAAGACTCGCTGTCTTCACGTTAGATTGAATACATCAAAGAAAAAGGGGTAACTATTATATTTTAGCCAAAAACCAAAACTTAAACCTCAACTGGCAGATAAAAACTCAGGGGACCATTCTGAGTTCATTCCCATCTTGAAACGGACATGTTAGGTTAGGTTAGGTTAGGTCAGGTTAGGATAGGTTAGGCTATGTTAAGCTAGGTTAAGTTAGGTTAGGTTAATTTGGGTTAGGTTAGGTTAGGTTAGGTATGACCAATAATAATGATAATGTAATGTATCATAATAGATCGTCAAATGTTTGAAGAAACGACAAATATTTTTTGTTTTTATTTATTTTCAAAGCTGTTAAATTAAATTAATTAAATTTCTCCTATTCAAATGTACTCATTAATTATTAATAAAAAGTCAAAATAAGTTTCAAAAAATATTAATTTCTCTCATTTCAACGGTGCCCATAGAACGGAAAAGGTCCGTATTTACAGTAAATATATTTACACTAAATATATTTTTGCAACTAAAAATATAACATACTTTTTTAAATGCTTAATTTAGGTTTAATATTTGAATGAATGCACGATGCATTTACAGTCGTGTGTAAATACATTTTCAAAAGAGAGTAAGTACATTATCATCATTTGGAAGCGTAATATCGTCTCTAAGTTAAGTAAGGAAAGTGACTCTTTGATACTAAATATACGCTCGCGGAAATTTACAGTGCAGTACATATTGCGAAGTGCGACAGAATGAACAGTCTTCTTGCCACAAATGCGTATTAAAATGGTGTTTTCCTTGGTGGAAACAATGGAAGAGGATGTTTCTTAAAGGATGGGTGCGTATTTCCCAGAATTCAGACGTTCTTCGACGAATACCAGACTCGTTTTCCCATTGTATGTACGTTTCATGGTTTGTTGCGCGTTAATTTTATTCCCGGGAGGCTCTGTATGTACTCCTTAAGCCATATTAGCCTCGGATAAACTTACAATTCAGTTATACATACAATAAAACATTAAAAAGACTGGTTGATCTATTTTACGTCCTTCGTCTAACAGAGAGCGCTGAGACGGACGGTAACGCTACCAACCTTGAAAAATAAGTTCCCTTCAAACGGAGAACTGCGCCTGGCCAAATGCATTGCAGTGGCAGCGGGTTCGTCACTGCACCCCTCCCCATTTCTCTGACTAGCTTGAGACAGTCCATTTAAGCACAAAGAACGGCTCTCAAGAATCTTCCTTTCATCACTTGTCTTCTACTTATTCCATTGTAGCACCTCCTCAACCACTTTTGGAAGTAATGCATCTCTCGATAACATAAAATAAAATAAAATCGCTATTTAAAGACATCTTTACACTCTAAACGCAAACTAGTTAAGATTTTACTAATTTATTTAGTAATTAAAGTTTACTACACGATAGTAAAATCTGCTTAATTACTAACATAGAATATACAACTAAAACTAATCACTGCAAAGACGCGTAAAACGTAATAACGGGATTTCGAATTGTATCCTAAACATTTAAATATATAATTTACCATTTACTTTCTAAGTCTAATAAGTAGTTTACCATCACCCGTGGCTCAGTGGTAACACCTTTTACCCTGAGGTTGGGGGGTTCGAATCCCGATGGGAGTTAGCGCATTGGTCCGAATTATTGTTGCTTGAGCGCCGTACTAGTTTCTGGCCATCCGATTCACTAGTGATGAATAATTTGTAAATTAAAACGCAAAAGTAACTCGTAAAATATGTAATACAAAACTGCAATAGCAAATTTGCTTTTATATCTTACTCGTAGTTCCGCATCTCAGTTACCTTAATTAATAATTAATTAATTAACTGAGGCAACTTTAATATATGGTTTCTTTTCCTTATGTGTACCAAGTCTGCCATCAGAAATCATTGTATATGTCTGTGTTGATCATTAAACGTCTTGTAAGTCTTTTAGTATCATCGGCAAATCCAGTACCAAAACAGTGACGACATAACAGTTATCCATTTCCTAAAATCATCATCACACACACACACACACACACACACACACACACACATCCTTCATCAAAGACGTATGCACTCAATTATCACTCATGTAATATCATATAAAGAAACCATCTTTACCTAAATGATTATCATTCGTAGCAAACACAGAACACAATTCACGTCGCTAACTTACGTACAATAAAGATGAACAGTTCACATTAAAAACCTTATTATTACCCTTTAATAGAACTACTTCAGAGCATCACATTTACATTACATTGAACAAGACACTATGTGAAGTTTATTCAATAAGATTTCGTGCGAAAATGTATTGAATGCTTTTGACAAGTCGCGGAAGATCAAGGCAGTGTGCTTTTTGCTGTTTAAGTTCTGATACATATGTTCTAATAGCATGTTTATGACATCTTCCGTTGTATGTCCACCTCTAAACCCAAATTGTGTTTTAGTTAAAATATCGTATTTGATTATAGGAATTTAGTAAGTTTACTGTACACGATTTTTTCAAATACTTTATTTTAATTTGGCAATACCAAAATGGGAGCGATAACTGGATGACGTGTTTGGGTTCCCGACTTAAATACAGGGGATATTCTCGCTTCCTTTAGCCTCTCATAGAATATACCTAGTGTTAATGATTCATTCATTAGCTTACTGAGTAGTATTGCAATTCCCTCGGATACTAATTTGTATATTTTTACCGGAATCGTATTGATGTTAGAATAGATTTTGTATTTTTTATTGCTAGAGAAATATCGTTTGGTAGGATTGGATCAAAGAAAAATGAGTTTGGATTTGATTGTGGCACATATTGTCGGTAGTGATTGCCTGTAATTGAGATCGATAACATTAAATAAAAAAACATTAAAATGAAAGGAACAACATCAAATGTACAAAAACAAGTTACCTTAAATGCTGATTTAAAAAATAAAAACGTCTGCCCCGTATTCGACAAGAGATGGAGAAACTGAATGTGTGGATGCTGACTTAACTGTTTAGTTGGTTGGTTAGTGAGAAGAACTGTTGGTTGGTCAGAGAAAGGTAGATAGCGCGGATGTATTTAGTTTGAGACTGGCATGTAAGCCGTAGCCAGAGCGTGTAGAATTCATTAAATTCAAGTTTGAAAATACGAGAGCGAGTTAAGTCGTTGCGTACATAGACCCAGCATCCACCTTTGGAATGGAACCGCGTATAAAGTAGGAAAGTACAGAGAAGAGGTTGCTGTCAGTTGTTTCAGGCACCTGAATTTCAGTGAGGAGAAGGTGAGGTTTAGAGGAGGAGAGATGGTGTTCAACAGATTGGAAATATGAGGAAAGACCACGAATGTTGCAGAATTTTATGAAAAGTGAATCAGGCAGAAGTCCAGAACATCTTAAATGGATAGTAGCAGAACCAGCCCCGCTGCCCGGGTCTGCGCTTCTGGTACCGCAAGAGCATGCTGGACTACTCACAGGGTAGATGAGATCCGGAAAAGATCAGCTAAAGAGGACAGTGACAGGAGAAACGGGAGTTCCATCACTCCTTGTCTCCTGCCTAACGTCCCCCTCGGAGGACTTCCCTGGTCGATTGGTGTCTACACTCTCCTCCTAGGTTATGTGTGTATATGTGTACATGCGTATACTATACATACGTGCGTATACTTAATATAAAATTAATTAATTCTATAATAAAGGTGAGGGATGCATAGCGCAGATGACAATTAAAAGTGAGAAGCGACAATTATAACTCAAAGTAAAATTCAGTTTTTTCAATCTTTGAAAAAATCCTTAATGGTCGCTAATTGAACACCAAATTTAAATCCAATCTAATATTACACTTTCGACATAATCACGAAATATGAGGAAATATTACAGAAAAGGGTAAAGCGACCTCCTTTTTAATAGAAAACGATTAGGAAATTGGAATATTAAATTGGATTTTTAGTTTTTGGAAAAGGAATTTTTTTAAAGTTACCCTTATTAATATTCGTAGACCGTTTTCTGTTGCTAGAAAGGAAGCCGTGTTAAGTCAAATAAATACCACAAAGCCTACTAGGCTACTACGTACACGCACGAGTCCACACACACACACACACACACACACAGAGGTATATATATATATATATATATATATATATATATATATATATATGCGCACACAAACTAGGTACACCACTCCACTCGAAAGATATTACATTAGTCTCAAATTCATTAGAGTCTCGTCAGCTTCGGGAAGATGAAATAAATCTTTGTTAGAATCTTCTTTCGCGGGTTTTAACATCTTGATTATTTGGGAATCGCATTTGGGCTCGTGCAAACAACCTTATTACGTCGAAGGCTCAGAAGGAGGGACAAAGGGAAAGTGGGAATAGCTCTTTTGAGGCATATTCCCTTGGGCGATTCGAGGAAGCTATATCTACACGCCTTCCATAACGAAGAAGAACGGTGAATAGGGTGTAAACCTTTTCTCATTATTATTATTATTACTTGGAATTATAATGTGGGTTATTTGAGATTATGACCTCCCATTATGGCTTCTTATTGTAGAATACTTTATTGGGATCTTCTTATAATAATAATAATAATAATAATAATAATATAATAATAATACACCATTATTCCGTTTTGGTGTCTTGGGGTAGGACTTTGGACATTGGACAATGATCTTCTATGGTGACCTGTATTATGAATTTGAAGTAGTTTCTCACCGTGAAAACAATATTATGATTTTTTCTCCGATTCTGAAAAACAAGGAGGCTGATGTAGCAGCAAATGTGTGTGTATATTATATATATATATATATAACCTTTGGTTAGCTTCCGCCCGAATTGGTCATTCTGACGAAGGTCAAGCTTTTCACTCCACCTTAGACCTACAGTTTAACGTGGAATCCGAACCACGCCCCATCAGCAGTCCAGCGTCTTAACCACTAATAATAATAATAATAATAATAATAATCCATTATTCCGTTTTGGTGTCTTGGGGTAGGACTTTGGACATTGGACAATGATCTTCTATGGAATTTCTACACTTCATGGTTGACTTTTAATAACAGCCAAAAATTGTACAGATAATTCTCGGACACCCGGTATATGCATCCTTATTTTGTTGCTGTATACTTGTTCTTTCTATTTGCTGCTTTTTGTCTAGATCATTCTTAAACTGGCCTATAGACATAGCTTGAATAGTATTCTGGTTTAAAATATTCAGTTTGTCTACCTTTCATTCACTAAATTTTGTTTAATTGACCATTTTTGTATTTCTGTTTGGAATTATGAATATTATTGTATATGTTACTTACAAAAATAAACTTTAAAATCAAATGGTAGTTTACAGATTTTGTCTACAGATATTTTTATTGAAACTACAGATTTCTACAGATATTTTGACACCAATCTTCAGATTTTCATTATTTTTGGATGGCAACGCTGCCCGGGCCGATGGATTCGTAGTCAGCGACGCTAACCACTACACACACACACACACACACACACACACACACACACACATATATATGTGAAACAAAATTGCCCTCACTACACTGACAAGTTAGAGTTAACAAAACCTGTCATTTGTTTAAAGTTTAAACCCTTTCGTGTCCAAAGTGCTCAAGGGGTCTGGTAATTTTTTTTCATACGCAAACTGCGCGTAGTCATATATGTTATAATGTTATAATAATGTTTCAGACCAACAAAGACCCTAGGATCCACTCATGGCTGGTCTACCTAACTGTGTTCGTAATCGTGTATTGTGTATGTCCTCCGTGGTGGCGGAGGGGACCTACAATTTTACGTGGGTTCCGAACCACAAGAACATAAGAAATTTATGTAAAAACCGCCGGTAAATTGGCAACGACCAATTTTTACGAAACTAAATAATTATCAATTTAAAACCAATTAATTATCGATTTAAAACTAAAGATAGAATCTCTGGATCCAGAGGATCTAGTCATAATAGACTACTATCCACAAATATGTTACACTCTATATCTATTTATCGGACATGCAAATATATCAGATCCAAAGAATCCAGTCAATTTCATTACGGTATCCATCAAGTCACGGTCCATATCGATTGCGGACCAAGTCAAAATTTACAATCATATACATTACAATATATACACTTACGAGAAAAAGTGTAGGTGTGGCTGTAAAGACTGTACAGTAATGTAGAAATGTGTGGGCACCCCATTTTGGGTCTCCCATTTAAAGGTGTTTGTGGGGCAAGTGAAGATCATGAGTTTTTCAATACCTCACAGTACTATGGGGGGCACCGCTCGGCAGAGGAATCTCTTTAAATGGGGTGTGTAAGGACAGAGAGTTTCCCCTAACCCAAGACGCTGCCTCCCTATATCCCACAACACTTGTGTTGAGCTGTGGGATCTATCCCCAGAAAGCCTTAATTTTACTACCTTAAACTATACCCTTTCTATCAACATATGCGTCTAATCGATTTTTAAACATGTTTATAGACGTGCTACTAATTACTTCTACCGGCAAACTATTCCAGCTATTTACTATTCTATGCGTAAAAAAGTTTTTCGCAACTGCTGTCTCGAACCTTCTACTTGTCAACTTACACCCGTTATTTCTAGTCCTATTATATTGAGATATTTCGAAAAAGCTATCTCTATCTACCAGTGGCGATTTCTTAATGAATGCAACGCATGCAATGCATGTGTTAAATATGTTCTCTTTTCAGATCTAAGTAAGGATTATAATTGACAAAAATAATTTTCAGAAACTAAAAATAGTCTAAAGCTTCAATCACGCATGTACTGGCTATTGGGCGTAAGCAAAATTATGTCTTATTTCATTAGACAATTAAGAACATTTTTCTGTACACAGATCGAAATACTTGTAGCTAACGCATTCACTAATTCAGTCTGGGTACAGAAAAATGTTCTTAATTGTCTAGTGAAATAAGACATGATTTTGTTTACACCGCCTTGCCTTGGGCAATTTTTTAAGGAAACTTCTCACTATCCATAAGATATTTTTTTTGAGCCTCATAGCTAAATTCAAAAGGCAATATGTTTCAAAATATGCTTAGAAAATTTACTTAATATTTTTACTAAAATAATTAAAAAGCTTTGTTCTGATTTTTTTTAATTAATGAAAATAATACGGCATGCATTCAGTTTTATAGGTGCATTCACCAAAAGTAACATCTGGCAATTCTGACAAGGCTTCTTTCCAGTACCACCGCCGCAAGCATCCACTTGTGTTCGGTGTACCCTTTTGTGCTTTAATTATTTTGGATAATCAGTTAAATAAATTATAGCATTGTAGTGCCCATAATGACTGACGATGTGTTTAATCAATTGAAGACTAGAAGATTTTACTCACTCTCTTTTGATGAGAAAAAGCGCATATTGAATAATGGCAGACCGATTCCACATTTGAATTTAAGCAAAGAAAATAAAGGCTTCACTAGGAAATTTAATCCTAAGCTGTATGATGATGTTCCCTGGTTATGTGGAAATATTTCAAATAACAAATTGTACTGTTGGTCGTGTTTCCTATTTTCAAGAGATAACTCTGTGTGGAATTCTGTTAGTCGTGGATACGACGATTTAAACAATTTACATACTGCAATTTCTCGCCATGAAAAATCTCTTGCTCACATAAATGCATTTGTTGATCTTAAAACATTTGGAAAGTCAGAAAGAATTGATTTAATACTCGACAAGCAGAAATCAGTTGCCATTTCCAGACATAACGAAGAAGTTAATAAGAATCGAGAAATTTTGAAACGTTTGATTAGGATAACATGTTTTTTAGGTATGCAAGAATTAGCATTTCGCGGTCACAATGAAGAAGAAAACGCTGACAATAGGGGTAACTATATTGAATTGGTATTTTGTATGGGAGAATTCGATGAAAAGCTTCAAAACCATTTAAAAACTGCGACTGTTTTTTAAGGGAACATCATCTGCTATTCAGAATGACATAATTCAATCTATTAGTGCAGTTATGTTAGAACAAATAAAACGTGAGCTTATCGACTGCATGTATGTGGCGATTTTATTAGATGAAACATCTGGTGTCAGCTGTTTTTCTCAACTCTCTACTGTTGTTCGTTATGTTAATAAACATGGAGAGATTTGTGAACGATTTATAAAATTCAATGACGTCAGCAATGATAGAAGTGCAGGAGCGATTTCTGATTTATCTATAAGGCAACTAGGTGAACTGGGCTGTTTGAAAAAATTAGTTGCTCAAACCTACGACGGTGCTGCTGTTATGGGGAGCGATCTTAATGGAGTACAAACAAGATTAGAGAAACTGTACCAGAGGCTATTTTTCTTCACTGCTACGCCCATAACTTAACCTTGTTTTATCCCAAGCTGTCGCTGAAATTTCCGAATGTAATAATTTTTTTTCAGTATTAGGAAGTTTGTCATCATTTTTCAGCAGTTCAACTAAGCGAACTTCAATGCTTGACAAAGTTGTTGGAAAGCGTTTCCCTAAACTGGCTCCAACGCGGTGGAACTATTCATCTCGTCTAGTTGAAAGAGTTAAGGAAAATAAAGAAGATTTAATAGATCTTTTAAAAAGCATTCTTGAAAACCCAAAGAAATTTGATGAAAAACAAAAAATAGTGCACGCGGATTGCTGCGTGCAATCCGCACGGTACTGGTATCGATACTTTCGATTTTAATTTTTTATTAGAAGTATTTTCTTCAATTTTTCCTTTTACTGAATATCTATTTAATGTGCTGCAAACAAAATCTATGGATATTGTGTATAGCTCAATCACCGTTGAAAGCACTATGAAAAAAATCAAACAAATAAGGGATACAAAATTTGCAGATATGTGGACTTGATAACAGAAAGATGTGGTGAACCTGTATGTAAAAGGAAACAGAGTCTTTCTCCACGAGAGAAGTATAGTCAACTATTTCATGAAATATTCGATAATATACTTCTTCAAATGAAAGAGCGTTTCAGTTCAATGGAAAATTGGAATTCATTGAGCTTTTAGATTGCAAAAATTTGAGTTCTATGATGTTACTTTCCCAGAGAGAGCTTTTGAATCTTTGAAAAGAAGCTACAATTCATTTTTTGAGTTTCCTCGTCTCCGTTCTGAATTGTGTGTTTTATATTCGCACAAATCTTTTGCTAAAAAGAATGTTGCTGAGCTCCTAAAATATCTACTGGAAAGCGAAATGCACAAAGGTCTTAAGGAAATATATAATTGACGAATTTGATTCTAACTATACCAATATCGACAGCAAGTGTTGAGCGATCATTTTCTGCGCTTAAAAGAATTAAAAGTTATTTACGGAGTTCCCAAAGTGAAGAAAGGCTATCTAATCTTGCCTTAATTTCAATTGAAAAAAATTTCCTCAAGAAGCTTATGGAGAATCGAGAGTACTTTTACAATTTGGTCATCGAAGAATTTTGCAGGAAACTAGGAGAGCAGAATTTCAATTCAAATAATGCTTCACAATTATTTAAGGTAAATTTTAATTTGTATCTTTTTCTTTAGATCAATTCGGTAACTACTATATATAAATATGTCTAATTTTTTGTTCGCATATTTAAGCCTAACATTAAATGAACTTTCCTTCAAAGAGGTCCCCAAAAGTTTGTAAAACACCTTTAACTTGCTAAGTTCTATGTAAACAATATGCAAAGTTTGGGCAAGAGGGTTAGGCGGATGTTTTTCTTCCATTCCATAACATTGCATGCCTGAACAAAAATGTCACGAGTCGCCACTGCTATCTACGTTATCGAACCCATTCATAATTTTGAAAACCTGGATTAGATCACCCCTTAACCTCCTAGTCTCGAGTGTTGTCAATTTTAACTCCTTAAGCCTATCCTCGTACAACTTTGACCTAAGCGACGGAATCATCTTAGTTGCTCGTCTTTGAACCCTTTCGATTTTGTCTATATCTTTGCGCATATGCGGATTCCAAAATTGGACCGCGTACTCCAAATGGGGTCTAACTAATGATTTATAAAGTGAACTATAATATCGCGCGATTTGTACTCAAAATTTCGAGCTATAAAACCTAACACTTTGTTCGCCTTATTGACCGCTGCTGTACTTTGTTTCGCTACTTTTAAATCACCCGTGACTATAACTCCTAAATCTTTTTCCTGCTCTACGCTTGATAAATCTTTCCCTGACATACTGTACGCAAAATTACCGTTACGCGAACCTATATGCAAAATTTTGCACTTATCAACGTTAAATCTCATTTGCCATGTGACTGACCAATCAACGATTTTATTCAGATCTTCCTGAATTTTACCTCTATCTTCGTCATTAATCGCCCTACCACCCAGCTTCGTGTCATCCGCAAACTTTGAAACTGTACTGACTAGGCCGACATCTAAATCGTTAATATATATAAAAAAGCAAGGGGCCCAATACAGAACCCTGAGGAACGCCACTCGCTACATTAGCCCAACACGACGTCCACGCCTATTTGGTGCTATCTTTTGTATCATTTTCCTCCTGCAGGGAAGATAGCTACTATTTTGTTGTAAAAGATGTTTTTTGGGGGTTCAATTTAGATTAGGTTAGGTTAAATTAGGTTACCTAACCTAACCTAAAATAAAACAAAACAAAATACTGGTGTATAAAATCCTGAGGTAGCATGACGTGGTAATAATTTGATTTTGAATATTTTAATTAAAGTCCTAACGTAAGTGACATTCGAAAAAATAATCATTGTATATGATAAAAGAGCGCATTCTCTAAACTTTTTAATGGACCTCCTCCCTACTTTAACGCGAGCGTAAGTGATTACAAATTTGAAAAAATAAAGGACATTACACGTAGGAGTTAATTTAATTTCAATGACCCCGACGAAAATGTAGGAGGAATTTGTGATTTAGAAATGTAGGAATACTTATATATGTATTCGGTTGTAGTGGTTAGCGTCGCTGCTATGAATCCATCTGCCCTGGGATCGAGACCTGGTGACGGCAGCCGGCGCGCAGCAAAACCCATGTTCATCCTTCCACACAATAAAGAAAGTGGTTGGTAGATAAATGGGTACCCTGGGTGGCCTAGTCGTTAAGACGCTGGGCTGCTGGTGGGGCGTGGTTCGGATTCCACGTTAAACTATACGTCTAAGGTGGAGTGAAAAGCTTGACCTTCGTCAGAATGAACAATTCGGGCGGAAGCTAACCAAAGGTTATATATATATATTATATATATATATATATATATATATATCACTGAAAAAACAATGTCCAACACTGTTCACGCAAATCTGACCAATACCGTTTGAATAAAACATGTTTTTCTCTGTTCTGTTTTGAACAAGATTTTGTACAAACCAAAATGTTTTTCCAAAGTTTTGAGTATCTGTTTATTTCTTTTGCAATTCAGTTCAAACAGATGTTGTTCCATTTCTATAAATATTCCATGAACAAAAAAATAAAAAATAAAATATTTTAGTTTATTTATATATAGTTTTTCGAAAATTACTTTTCGAGACTCCAAACTCAGTTCGGATCCAAAGGAAGATGAAGAAAAAGATTGGTATGCTGAGCGGCCCAAATCGTGTGTGAGTTTCCTTTCAGTGTCAACTCAGATTCCGTTGACACCCTGAAAATGAGAAAAATAAAATAATGAGATGGAGTATCTAGTGTCATAGCGCCATAAGTCAATTCTCAATATATCTTCTTACGTTTCCAGTGTAACCGGTGGATCAAGTAAAGATAAGCACCCCCAAACTTTTTTAGTTAGCTTTATAAGGCTAACTAACGAAAATATCACGACTTAACCTAACCAATCGTTAGGTCAACTGTACGCCCTTGACGATTGGTTAGGTTAGGTCGTGATATTTTCGTTAGTTAGCCTTATAAAGCTAAAAAAAAATGTTGGGGGTGCTTATCTTTACTTGATCCTAACCGTTTTTACAGTGAGAATCGCATATAGTAAGAATGTGTGAGAATTCAGGATAAGAGCCACGCTGAAGAAGACTATAAAAATGAAGAGTTAAATAGTTTGAGAGAAGGTTATTTATCGGCTTTGAGAAAATTATTCTGAGATAAAGCCAGTACACCCAATAAATGTCTTAAACTATTCGATAATCCCAAGACGATTAAAGCGAACTGGGTATTAGTTTAAAAAGCATAAGTATTACATATATATTATGGTAGCCTATAGATCTCTAAGCCTAAGCAGTTTTTCAATGTATTGTGATCCCAAATTATAGTGTACAGATTGTAGTGTACAGATTGGGTCTAAACCTATCCATGGAAGTTCTGACTTTTGGTGAAAAATAATATTTCAGTTGTAGGCCTACACCTTTTAACTAAATTGAAATAATAAAAGTTGCCAAGGCTGGGGTTCAGTTAAGATTAGATCAGACCTTGGACTGAGCTAGAATAAGGTAGTTTTCAAACGCATTTTGAAATTTTGGACAGCTGAAGCCTATTTTCATAAATATATATTATGGGTAACCATAATACAGAACCTGCAGGATGAAAATGGATACGTAAATACTGGAACGTACGACTGAAAGCCAGAACTAGTATTCTTCGAGGAACGTCTGAATTCCAGGAAATGTGTATCAGTTCTTGAAAACTATCTTCTATTGTTCCATCGAGGAAAGCTCCAATTTAACACCCATGTATTGCAAGAAGACTGCGCATTTTGTCGAGCCTCACAATACATTACTCAGTGGAAGAGGGGAAAAATGTTGGAAGTTCACCTTTGCTTCGAGAAGTCCAAATGTCCACTTCCTTCAGTTATCACATGAAAAAGCTACAAGATATATTCATTGCAAATATTTACAATTTATCATACCTCCTAAAGGTATACTGACGTTAAAATGAAACTATAATTAGTTTCGCTGCTCACTTTATTCCTCTGGAACTCTGTACTTACTAAATAAATACATAGTTAATATTTTGAACCATTACGTATTTACCGTCACTAAAACCCGATAAAGCTTTTCTTCAAAAGTAACCTTCGGATAAAAAGACCTCAGACACGCTTCTCCTGCAAGAATAATAAATTAAAGCCCGTAAACTTTAAATTTATTGTTTTGTTTTCCTACAAAGCGATGACGTCACGATAACGGTGCCTGTAATTATAAAAATGGGAGAGTGAGGGGAACATGAAAAGTATAAGGAAGGGAAAGTCGAGGTCAGAAGACATTTTTACTGAGAGATAAAAGAAAGAGTTTATAAGTATATGTATATAAGGCTTCTAAAGCTTGCTTTTGTTCTATGGAAATAAAAACGGTTGAAAAGTCCTTCCTTCCTCCCATAATGAAGCTTTATGGTCATTACAATTCCACTCCAATAACATGCTTACTGCCAAATTTTCATTAAGTCATTAAGATGCGAAGGTAGGATAACATATTCACCCTGAATGCAAATTAGGATGGATATAGGATCTTTTCCAAATGGACGACCCCAAGGGATTTAGCTGAAAATTTGTATACTAATAAATTTATATATTCTAATAACGAAAATGACATTATTTTCCTGGAGAAATATGCGCAACATACGAAAAATATTGCATTTATATGCGCACTAGTTTGCATGGCGCATGACCGTTATCTAAATTATGTAGTGGTATGTAATTGGTTTTACAAAATAAAACGCAGATAATATCCTTCATTTATTAAAATTTGCAATATTTAATAATATTTTAATAAATAAATTTTCATTTGCATACCTTTTTCTGCATACGAGCTCGCATAAACTAATTTTTGTCGTTGTTATTAATGTTTATTTGTTGCCTGCTTAGACCTAGTTTAGTCTGAATATTATTGTTGTAGTGTGAGCATATGATGATGTAGTGCTGTGATCTATCTACTTGAAACTGGACAATAAAAAACAAGAAATGTTAAAAAATATTATAGGCCGTCAAACCGAAAAGATCCAGATACAGTTACAGTACACTATCTGAAAGATCAAGTTCAGAAGTTTAGATTTATTAATTTAAATTAAAAATTTCAATATGAGCACCGTGAGTGGCTCGAGCAATATGAAACCGATATTCATTCTCTTGCCACACTCTTCTGAGAATATCTTGGTCAATCTTTGCAAAAACCTCCGTGATCCGTGTCTTCAGGTCTTGTAATGTCGTCGACAATGGAGGGACGTAGACATTGTCCTTAACAAACCCCTAGCAGAGTTTGGTTCATTTAAAGCCAACACTCAAAACGCCTTCTCTGCTCCGGACGCCATTATACGATACTAACAAATGAAGCTTCCACCAGGCGCCAACATTGAATACTTCGACCACCTAGCGGCCACATTGAAAACTTCGGCTACCTAGCGGCCAGATTGAAAAGGAAAACAAATGAAAAATTAAAAGCGTTCTGAAAAATGAAACCCGAAAATTTGTACGCCAACATTTGTACGACGGAAATTTATACGCCAGCATTTGTACGCCAGAACATTTATACGACTGGAAATTTATACGCCAAGCATTTGTACGACGGTAATTTATACGTTATACGCAAGAAATTCATGATCAGTTAATGAAATTGAATTTGAAACTAGGTAAGTTAAACTACAAATTATCACAAATTATGAAATTACATATTACAATAATTAAGTGCATAATTGAAACTAGATTTCAGCTTATCAATTTAAGAGAAAATGTAACTAGCGATATACAGAACGAATATCATTTAAAAAATCGGAGAACAAATCTTGCGAGTTTTTTCTCATTAATCTCCAGACCTAACCTAACCTAACCTAACCTAACCTAACGATCATTTAAAAAATCGGAAAACAAATCTTGCGAGTTTTTCTCATTAATCTCCAGACCTAACCTAACCTAACCTAACCACCTGTACCTATTCAATAACCATTTACCTACCTGTTAATCCTTTAATGCGCTGTGATACATGATAAAATTTAAAATTCTTCAAATTGAAATTATTTTCAAAATATTTAAATAATGTTAACTTTTATTTATTTATTTTTTATTTTGCACCTGTGCTTATGTTTATATAAAAAAATGAAGTCACGATTATTGTCATGGGTAGATCGCATACTTAAGTCAAAAAAGGCAGGTGGAGCGCATACTTAAATTACCGTCGTACAAATGTCAGTTGTATAAATTTCCAGTCGTATAAATGTTCTGGCGTACAAATGCTGGCGTATAAATTTCCGTCGTACAAATGTTGACGTAAAAATTTTCGCACACACTGAAAAATACAGTACATAATTAAAATAGTAAAGACTTTTTACGGACACCCTGTATATATATATATATATTATATATATATATATATATATATATAATTACACCAATCCGCAAGGAAAAGTATAAAATTAATTATAAAACAGTGTTTAAGAAGGCTAATTAATTTCGGCTGGTCACAACCAAGCCCTTTTCAAAGCCATAAACTAATTAAAATATCTAAAAGAGTTATAAAACTTCCGTCCTGCGGAAGAGCTAAGGCTAGCTCTTCCACAGGACGGAAGTTTTATAACTTTTTTAGATATTTTAATTAGTTTATGGCTTTGAAAAGGGCTTGGTTATGACCAGCCGAAATTAATTAGGCTTCTTAAACAGTTTTATGATTAATTTTATATTTTTTCCTGCGGTTTGGTGTAATTTTATATTGTTGCGGTTATTGCAATTAAAGGTTATATATATACGGGTTCCAATAAACCTTAGCCCCGCCCCGCCCATGGCCTAAACCAGCGGTCTTCAACCTGGGCGATATCGCCCACTAGTGGGCGGCAAGAAAATTTATAAAATTCTTGTAAAATTGAACAAAATTTACAATATTGTATGCAAAAAATGATCAAATGTTTCGTCAGTTGTGTCATGACAATGATGAACAATTTGTTAGGTTATTATTACACAGAGGTCCGATGGCTCTCGAAGGGTGCATGTTTAACTCGTTTTGTTGAACTATATGAGAGCGTAGTGCAGTTTCTAGAAGACCAAAATGAAGTTGATCTTAGCCAAAAGTTAAAAATGATAAAAAATGATGCTTGTTATTTGGCAGGAATATTTAAGAAATGCAATGATTGTAATTTGCAGCTTCAAGGAGCCAATATGACACTCATGAACTGCCAAAAAGTTATCTCATTATTCATTGAAAAGCTGGATTTATTCAGTCACAATCTTTCAAAAAGGGAATTTCACCAGTTTCCAGAATTGTTATCTATTAAGGATGACATAGCAACAATTGATACACAAGGTTTATTGATCATCTCAATAAACTTGAAACGGATTTTGAAACTCGATTCAGTGATGTTTTAACCATGGAAGTATATGATTGGATGGTAAACCCGTTTACTGCAAATGTTACTGAAGCTGATGTAACATGTCAAGAGGAGCTATTAGAACTCAGACATGATGAGGAAAGCAAGGGAAATTTCAATAACGGTGGTTATATGCAGCTTTGGCAAAATAAAAAGATGTCAAATGTATATCCCAATATGTGGAAAAAGATTTTTAAATTACTGATCGCTTTTCCTACTTCGTACCTAGTTGAATCAGGTTTTAGTGCTGTGAATCACATTCTTACCAAAAACAGGAATGCTTTAAAAATCCCTGAAAGAGGGGACATTCGTTTGTTCCTCACTAAATTCGAGCCAAACATTCGGAATTTAGTTTCCAAGCATCAAACACAAGGATCTCACTAAATTAAAGGTAAATGCATAATGTTTTATTATATAATATATATAATGTACCATACATAATTTTAAATATATGTTTGTTGGATTTTTAATTTTGGTGGGCGGTTGGCTAATTTATCTCACATAAAAATAGTAAAAGTGGGCGGTAGGCATAAAAAGTTTGAAGGGCACTGGCCTAAACCATTAGAGGTACAGTAAACTAAACATACCTTACAAAAGAGAATTTAATCCTGCATTTAATGAGAAACAATTAAAACTTGGTGTTCCCGCCATTGGCTTCCAAGACAGCCTGAATTCGCTTTGGGTAGCTTGCCAAAAGTGACGTGAATAGATCTTGATCGTTACGCAAATTTGCTAAAACAGTTTCAATGTGTTGCGTCATTGTATCCTTCGAAAATCGATTTGCTGCAGGTTCTTGAAACAAGAGACATTCAACCTTGTCCTTTATAACTGATCCAATGTGTTCACAGACGTTCAGGTCAGGAGAATTTCCTGGCCATTCTTCATTTCCAAAGAAATCGATCTCATGGTTCCGCAACAACTGTTGAGTGGCTAATGCCTTAAAGCAGGGGGCTTATCGTGCAGAAGTGTGACCTGATCGACATCCATAACATTGTTTGGGTTTCTTAGAAAAGGAATGACATGCTGGGATAGAATAATATCACGAAAACTGTCCATCCCAACTCTGACCATTTGGCTTCAGCACCCACATGAGCTTCTTTGCAGTGAACAAAACAAACACACCAACACAATCTGGACTTTTTAATAATTCGCGATAATGTTCATTGTCATCGATTTCATCTGGTGTTGTGGCCCACACTCGATCATTTTGGTAGTTAGGCCGACGTGTTACGTAAACAAAGAAATCATCGGAGACAGCTAAATGCATGAAATCATCCACATCCCAATCTTCAAGATAATGGGCAAACCACATTCTGTCATCGATGTTAAGTTGAGTTTTTCTTGGCTTTGGAAGTTCATGCCAAGGCTTTAAACCTTGCCTATGACGGTACAGTCGAATGATCTCACCACTAACGATCTTTCCTCTCAACACTTCGATCTCTGTAGAAAGTTTAGCGCAGCTGTTTTTCCGCTTACGCGTACCGCTTTCAATGATGTCCTTTGTTTCCTGAGAGAGTGGCAAATTTGGGTGCCCAGATTTGGTTGTATCCATTTTACATTCATCTAAAGTTTTATTCCAATTTCTTTTGACGAAGTCCTCACCTGTTCGCAACTTTTTGACAACCCATGAACGTGTTATAAAGGTGGCTCCAGCATCACGAGCTTCCCGAAATGTTATTGTTCGTATGCGATCTATCACACGTTGCCTCTCCGAATCACCAATTAATTGAGAAGCCATTATATTATCACTTTATCAGCTAGAGTAATTTTAATACCTGCAATAAATAAAGAATTTTATATATTTTTATAATCACTAAAAACTATTTCGATATAAGTAAACATGTAAGCTGCAAATGTGGGGGGGGGGGCTAAGGTTTTTTGGAACCCCTTTTATATATATATATAAATGTTACAGGAATCTGTGTAACTAGGGATTTCATGAAATCCCTAAAATGCTTAGGGATTTCAGGTAAGGTTAAGTCGTGGTATTTTCGTTAGTTTTAACGAAAATATCACGATTCACGACTTAACCAATCGTCAAGGGCGTACAGTTGACCTAACCGAGTATTCCATTAACCTAACCGGGCATTCAATAATTTTCCCGTAGGTTTAACGAAAATATCACAACTTAACCTTACATGAAATCCCTGAACATTTTAGGGATTTCATGAGATCCCTAGTTTCACAGATTCCCTGTAACATACGTATATACACACACATAAAATGTTCATTCTGAGTGCCTCTTTGTGGTAAAAGTCTCCAGATGAGTACTTTACTAGTACACTTTACTAGTACACTTTAGTACACTTTGCTAGTACACAAAGTTTTCTTTTAAGCATAAACAATATTTTGGGGTTTAAACGAAAACTTGTATTGAAAAATCCATAAATAAACTTTGTAAGATGACGTCAACCTAAAATATTCTTCATTAATCTTTATTTGTTTAACTTTTTTTGTGTAAAGTTTGAAAGAAAATTTGCTTAATTTAAACCAAACAATTGTTTAAATTAAGCATAAATTCGTTTTGGAATTATTCATGTTCAAATTTACAATATCCTTGAACTGAATTTCCTGAAATTTTATTCTTGTATTATAATTTCTGTATTTAGCTACTGGCGTATATCCAGTTTATATACGCATTATATAAAAACTAAATAAATATATAATTTTTTTCTTATATATTTATCGGACTCAAACCATTCCACTTTAGATGTTTCACGTAACGTACAGAGTACTTTTCTCGCCTCGCTACAATGAGCGGCGATAAGTGTGTTTGTCAAACTGGCTGTTGATAGGTTTGCTCTACATTATAATTTTACTTGATAATTTTTTTTAGGTTAAAATTGTTAAATTTGTATTTAAAAACTTTTTATTCAGAAGAAAGAAATACACTCTTTTCATACAAAAACAACTTGAATTTACTCTGTATGAACGGACTTTTTTTTATAGTTGTTATAAATGTGCTTGTTTAAACCCTTAACAACATTTCGCAGTAATCGTCCATGGAGGGTTAAATTTTGTAAACGTTAATTATTTTGTAGGATAATTACTAATTGAAGCATTTCTTTTTCGTTAAAATAATGTACAATTTGGTTTTAGAAATATATTTTTAGGTTGTAAAAATTTATATTTACGTTAACTTTTTTTTAAATAAATCAATTTTCTAGTCCAAAATTTCATTTTGTTGAGTATACCCAAGATATTTTGACTTTGGGTAATAAGTTTAAAATAATTTTACTTTTACTAAAAAATAAAAAAAATAAATTGTCTCTATGCAAGACAGTTCTTTTAAAGGTTTTGTGTACGAGGTCATTCAGTATCTTCAAATTTTTGTTTTCTTTGTTGTACGCGGAATTGGAAAACCTTTTTAAGCCTTAGGTCAAGCGTGTGACTTTCATGTATTTTATAGATCCATCCAAAACTGTGCTAAAGTTTATTAAGCTTAGTGTGACTTTAGCACAACTTTAGTTTCTAAATATTAAGAATTGTAAACCGATAAGAAGTTTCAATTCCTCATTAATTATTATGAAAGTGCTAGAATTTTAAGAAGAGTAAAGAGTAGACTTTTCGGATAAAAAGACTAAACTATGTAACTGAAGACCTACAGTGGCGCTCATAAGTATTCGTACAGATAAATATTTTAGTTATATTCGTCTTTATTTTTTGTACTATGCGCAGAATGGTACCCGGTCGATTCGCCGACGGACGTTTTGCCGACAGACATTTTGCCGACGGACGTTTCGCCGAATGGACGATTCGCCGAACGGACTGTCATTAATATTTCTATGACAAAATACACACGTTGCCTATCTTAACCTGGACACTCAATTCAAAAGACAAGAGTGTTTTAGCACTTGATGAACTTATTTTTATATTATTACATTTCATTTGGAAGACATGAACCCACTTGGGTGAAGGGGTCTGTCAAGTTTATTCAAGGTTATTCAGTTGAACTCAAAATCTAAATTCCATAACTCTTTATTCGGAGCTATTGAAGAATAGGGACCCCAGCCTTCTTTAGTTAGGCTTATAAGGCTAACTAACGAAAATATCATGACCTAACCTAACCAATCGTCAAGGGCGTACAGTTAACCTAACGATTGGTTAGGTTAGGTCGTGATATTTTCGTTAGTTAGCCTTATAAGCCTAACTAAAGAAGGCTGGGGTCCCTATTCTTCAATAGCTCCGAATAAAGAGTTATGGAATTTAGATTTTGAGTTCAACTGAATAACCTTGAATAAACTTGAGACCCCTTCACCCAAGTGGGTTCATGTCTTCCAAATGAAATGTAATATAATATAAAAATAAGTTCATCAAGTGCTAAAACACTCTTGTCTTTTGAATTGAGTGTCCAGGTTAAGATAGTCAACGTGTGTATTTTGTCATAGAAATATTAATGACAGTCCGTTCGGCGAATCGTCCGTTCGGCGAAACGTCCGTCGGCAAAATGTCTGACGGCAAAACGTCCGTCGGCGAATCGACCGGCCACGGCGCAGAATAGTTACGAAAAGTTTACCATTCGTTTGGAAAAATGTGACAAATAAGAACATTAGTTCAATTCCAACATATAATGTAAACCACCAAAGAATTTCAGGAAAATTTAAAAAAAAGTTAAAATGTACAAGTTTTTGCACATTTACTTACAAAATTATTTAATACGTTGTGTGTCCACCTTTTGCTTTGTGTGTCCACCTTTTGCTTGAATGACTTCAATGATTCGCTTTGGGTATCTTTTAAATTTTTTTTTTTATTGGGGTTGTTTAACCTCCTTCGTAACATCTACTGTAAGGTCATATGTCGGAGGGGACCTACATTTTTACGTGGGATCCGAACCACGGGTCGCTACATAATCTGGGCGCGGAGGTCGGTCTCCCATCCAACTACTACCGAGACCCAATGTCGTTTAATTTCTATGATTCCCGGGAAGCGGTGTTACGACATTGGCCACGACGTAGCCCATCTTTTAACAAGGTTTTGACATCTCTCAGTAGAAATTTTAGCTCATTCTTCTAGAGAAAATTGTTGCAATTCATTCAGATTCGAAGGGTTTCTCTTGCGAATAGCTTTTTTAAAAAAATCATAAATTCTCGATTAAATTGAGATTTGGACTTTCACTGGGTCACTCGAGAAGCTTGAAACTCTTTTGTTGAAGCCATTTCATGGTGTTCTTAATTTTACGTTTTGGATCATTATTTTGTTGCAGTACCCAACTGCAACCCATTCGCAATTTGCGAATTAAATCCGCATTGTCGCGGCAGTCGCTAAAATAACCCCAGAGATGCTTGAGAATGTGTTCCGCAATGCAGTGGCCAGATCTGATATGTGCAGAGACATTGATGGTGCTCACGTAGAATCTTAGAACTACGTAATCTTGATAAATAAATATACGTCTAATTATGTTACTACACTTTTAACCTACAATACTATTATTTCAGTCAAATAGATAGGGATTCTTGGACCACCCTGTATACAATGACCACACTATGTTTTTCCACATAATTTTTAGACATTTATTAAGCACCCAAGCCCATCCCCTTTAACTGACAATGGGCCGCTCAACACCATATTATAAACATAAAGTACTTTATTTATTCTAATTTCACGTACAAAACACCCAACATCGATATTATGAAGTGAATTAGACACGGGCAGAACCAGAGAACGCAGTTACATATAATAGGGTGACCCATAAACCTAGAATCAGAGTGAAAAACAAATAAAAAATTAAAGTCGGGGTATGAAAATCCAGCGACAAGTTGGTGAACAGTGAAATACATCTTTTCTTTGATTCCAGACTTACAGATCTGGAATCAGAGGGAAAATGGAAATTAACATAATTAAAATACTTTTTATTCTTTTGTCTTTGGTCAGACGTAATTTCCTTCATTTTCTCAATCGGAACAAAATGTAAATTACAGTTTTATATACGCAACTCGTAACTAATAGCACTCTCTCTCTCTCTATCTCTCTCTCTCTCTCTTTATATATATATATATATATATATATATAGGCCAATGCACCTCGGTGGTGTAATGGTTAGCGTCCTTCCACACAATAAAAATTGGTTGGTAGATAAATGGGTACCCTGGGTAGTCTAGTGGTTAAGACGCTGGGCTGCTGGTGGGGCGTGGTTCGGATTCCACGTTAAACTGTAGGTCTAAGGTGGAGTGACAAACTTGACTTTCGTCAGAATGAACAATTCGGGCTGAGGCTAAACCAACGTTAAGCAAGGTTTTATATATATATATATATGATGTAAAATAACGCACTGTCGCAACGAAGTATGGAGAAGGAAACCACTCTTCAGGAAGACGTAAATTTTTACTTCTTAACACCAATACAGTTTCGACTCCTCGCGAGCCCTTCTCAATTGGTAATGACCGTATAAACAGAGAACAGAGTTTATATACACCTGGAAGTTAATTAATTATTAGTGATTCGCTGACTGAACCTTCCCATCCTCTTCTCAGAGGATAGTTAAGTGACCCCTCCGATCCAGCTTTGACCTGATGGATGTATTTGTGCTGCCTGAGGATTTTTGGAGGGTAATGTTACAAAATTCTTAATTTTATTACATATAATTTTGTTAAAAGAGAATTGACCATCCGATAGATTAAAATTTTGTATAGATCCTATAAGACTAGATTCAAAAATTCTACGCTTAACATAATTATTAGATTTGAAAACAACGTTGCAATTATTGAAATCTATTACATGGTTATAGTCTCTGACATGACAGAATACAACGCTTTTTTCCTTGCCCACCCTCACATCTCTCGTGTGTTCATAAATTCTCTTAGTGAGGTCGCTTCCCGTTTCTCCCACGTATCAGGACATTCTTTACGTGGTAATATACACTGTATATACACACCTGTGTCTTCTTCGTCCTTAGGTTTGTTCCTTATTAACATATCATTTATGCAGTTATTATATTTGAATGTCACATTAGAGCTTATTCTCTGACAAGTTTTCTTAAGACCTTTCAAGTTTTTGTTATAGGAGAAGACAATGCTTTCCTTGTAATCCTTGTTTACAGTTGACCTGCCACCATAAAAGGTTTTTCTGGCTGTCAAATGAGCGTTAAAAATTAATCATTTGGGAATAATACAGATTTTTAAATATATTGTTGATTTTTCGCATCTCTTCCTCAACATAAGAAGAGTGATATATATATATATATATATATATATATATATATTATATATATATATATATATACAGGATGGCCAAAAAGTTTGTTGCCCCGATAAAAATAGTTTAGAATGCGTCGGGGCAACAGACTTTTGGGCCACCCTGTTTATATATATATATTATATATATATATATGCAAAAATCTGCAATGACCGCGCAGTATATAAATGAATAGAAACGACATAAGTATTAAGGAACGTTTCTGCACACGAGGAGGAGAGATAACGAAATAATGAAAAATGAGGCGAACCGCCTGGGAATCGAACCCAGGGCCTTCCAATTGCCGGTCGGACGCTCTACCATTATGCTACGGACCTCACTCAATCACAAATCGAAATTCTCCCAAATAGGGCAGAAACCAATGCCCTCAGAGAGCACCCTCGCAAATCGTGAATATGCGCAAATAACTGCAATGACCGCGCAGTATATAAATGAATGAAACGACATAAGTATTAAGGAACGTTTCTGCACACGAGGAGGAGAGATAACGAAATAATGAAAAATGAGGCGAACCGCCTGGGAATCGAACCAGGGCCTTCCAATTGCCGGTCGGACGCTCTACCATTATGCTACGGACCTCACTCAATACTTAATACTTATGTCGTTTCTATTCATTTATATACTGCGCGGTCATTGCAGTTATTTGCGCATATTCACGATTTGCGAGGGTGCTCTCTGAGGGCATTGGTTTCTGCCCTATTTGGGAGAATTTCGATTTGTGATTGAGTGAGGTCCGTAGCATAATGGTAGAGCGTCCGACCGGCAATTGGAAGGCCCTGGGTTCGATTCCCAGGCGGTTCGCCTCATTTTTCATTATTTCGTTATCTCTCCTCCTCGTGTGCAGAAACGTTCCTTAATACTTATGTCGTTTCTATTCATTTATATACTGCGCGGTCATTGCAGTTATTTGCGCATATTCACGATTTGCGAGGGTGCTCTCTGAGGGCATTGGTTTCTGCCCTATTTGGGAGAATTTCGATTTGTGATTGAGTGAGGTCCGTAGCATAATGGTAGAGCGTCCGACCGGCAATTGGAAGGCCCTGGGTTCGATTCCCAGGCGGTTCGCCTCATTTTTCATTATTTCGTTATCTCTCCTCCTCGTGTGCAGAAACGTTCCTTAATACTTATGTCGTTTCTATTCATATATATATATATATATATATATATATCAGGGATGGGAAACCGAATCGAAATCGAAATCGATAAACCGATAAAACCGATATTTTTTCTTGAATCGAAATCGAAAAAAAACCGAAACTGATATTTTTGGAAAAACCGAAATCGAAATTTAGACCGAAACCGAAAAGAATAAAAAAACTTGAATCGGAATCGAAATCGATAAAAAATATCAGTTGAAACCGAAATTAAGAAATAAAATTTAATATTCAAACTGCTTTCTATTAAAGGAGAGTTGACCAACTTCCGGGATTAAAGACAGGGCTACTTTTACGATACCTGACTCCTCAAATAGGGTAACATAAAGGCGTGAAATTTTAAGATGTATTAGCTTCCTTACATTCATCCAGTTTTGTTTATTTATCCCTGATTTTTTTTATATAATTATATAAATAGAAACAGGGTGCTTTGACTGCGTTGATCTGATAAATATATTCTCCTTCCTTAAAGGAGGGCGGTTTTAGGCGGGTTCCTAAGTTGTAGAAATAATATGAAAAAGTTTACTGAAAAAAAAATGAAGACAACTTCGAGATATAGTACTGATTAAATGTAAATAATCATCCAATAGCGCAACTTTTTTATTTGGAATAAGTGTGCAGAAATAATAGATAAAAGCTCATATTATATGTAAATAATGAACATATTATATTGAAATCTGAAAAACTGAAATCGAAATCGAAACTCGAATCGAAATCGATATGAAAAACCGAAATCGAAAAAAAAACCTGAATCGAAAAAAAAATGAAAAAACCGAAATCGAAATCGAAATCGATATTTCTCAAAACTATGAACTGAAATCGAAACTCGAATCGAAATTCATTTCGGTTTCCCATCCCTGATATATATATATATAAACAAAGTGTGTGTGTGTGTGTGTGTGTGTGTGCGTGTGTACACACGCTTTGTTTAGGTCTTTAAACAACAAACAAATCCCTCATTTAAGGATTTTCTGAAGGAGAGAATTGCTTTCAACGCTCAACCTTTCCCATACAGTATATGCACGAAGGAGAGGCCAAGAGCGAATGCCCGCAAAACACCCTTCATAGAGGAAAAAGAGAGCCAAAATCAAGGTCTTTGTGTTGGTGTTTTTAATTTGGAAAAATAATCTGGCAAAGTTCCCCCGACCCACCCCTTGAGGGTGGCAACGCAGCTTGTTTGTGAAAAGAAGAACAGTGTAAAGGTGTGTTTATTAAAACATTATTAAATTTCGACAAATTTGCATTATTTTGCAGAATTTAGCAAACTTTCCACAAATGGAGTTTTCAGATAAATTTAATACGAGAGAATTTTTAAAGATTTTTTTAAAGTTTATTAGTTTAATATATATATATATATATATATATATATACGCACACCTCGTAACCTCGTAGTAGTTCCGTGCGTTGGTCTATCTTCACACAAAGGTCAAGCTGGTGGCACCGCCTCTAGGCCTGGCTTTGTGGAGGAGCGAGTTGCTCTCTTGCGCTCTCTACTGCCCACCCGGCTCATCTGGTACCGTCCTGATTCAGGTATCTAGTCTTCTTTTGAAGACTTTAACTTTGATTCCTGTAATGTTCCTGAGGTCCTTTGGAAACTGGTTGAAAAGTCTTGGCCCCTGACAACTAAGCTATTTTCCTTCAGTGTTGAGGAGGTCCCTTGTCGGGCCTTTAATTTGGGAACACTACACATTCTGTCTTTCCTATTTTCCAGTGTTGTTTGAATGGTAATTTGGTTTAGTTTTAGGTTTGGTACCAGTTTTTCGATCATTTTTCATATGTACGAGTAGATTATGGAGTAGCTCTCTCTTCTTTCCAGGGAGTACAAATTAGTTTACGTAGTCTTTCCCAGTAGTTGAGTTTTTTGAAGGCATCAGTCTTGGCTGTGAAATGTTTCTGAATTTTTCCTAGTTTATTAATTTCATCCCTTTCATACGAAGACGTCAAGACTGAGCAGTATTCAAGTTTTGGTATGATCAGTGTTTTCAGCAGGGAAATCATTACTGTCTTGTCCCTTCTTTTAAAGGTTCTTAGTACCTGTTCCGCGACTCTTTTTGCTTTGTTTATCGCTATCTGATTTTGTGTCTTGAATTTCCTATCTTCGGTCATTATAAACCCCAAATCTATTGCTTTCGTGCTTCTCTGAATTTTCTGTCTATCTGGGCATAATATGCAGTCTGTTTAAGTTCCTCGCTTCTACCATATCTCAAGAGCTGAAATTTCTCGATGTTAAATGTCATGTTGCTGTCTTCTGACCATTTGTATATTCTTTGCAAGGCCTCCACCTCTTTTGCATCGCTGATTTTTCTGCTGATCTTTGTACCGTCTGCAAAGGATGTTCCTAACTGTTGCTGTTTACTTCAATGTCTATGCCTGTTTGCATGATAATGAATAGGTGTGGGGCTAATACTGTTCCTTGTGGTACTGAGCTGCGTACTTCCGATTCTGATGATGATATACCTTGAATTTTGACGACCGTAGACGTTCTCTGAGAAAGTTGTAGATCCATTTTCCCACTTTGCCTGTTATTCCATATATTTCATGTTATGTGCTATTATACCATGATCACATTTGTCGAAGGCTTTAGCAAAATCCGTGTATATGACATCGTAATTGTCATTACCTTCCAGTGCATATAGGATATTATTATTGTAGTGCTCTATAAGTTGTGATAGGCATGATCTTCCTGATGGGAATCCGTGCTGATTTTCGTTGAATCTTTCCAGTGTCTCCAAGAAGTCATAGATTTTCTCTCTCGCTATTCCTTCAAATACTTTGGTGACATGGGACGTCAATGACATTGGTCTATAGTTCTTTGCTTGAGATCTACCCCCCCTTTATATGTAGGGATAATGTATGCTCTTTTCAAGATGTTCGGTATTTCCCCAGTGTCTAGGGATCTTCTCCATATCCAGTATAAGGGTTTAGCTATTTAATTTTTACAGTTTTTAATCAATAATACGTTCCATTTGCCCGGACCTGTAGCTGAATGTGACTTCATTTGTTCTATAGCTCGCGCTGTCTTCTGGGGTAAAATAAAAATCTGTCACACTCTCCTTGCAATTTCTCTTCAAGGAGTGGCTCTATGTCAGGTATCGCTTTGTCACTTTTTGGGATACTGAAGATTGATTCATACTGGGCTCTCAATGTTTCAGATATTTCTTTAGATCGTCGGATAGTTCATTAGTTCCTTTCCTTAAGGGCCCGATAGTGGCGCGCGATTTTGTTTTCCTTTTCGCATAGCTAATATATATATATATATATATATATATATATATATATATATATATATATATATATATATATATATATATTGTAAAATATTTACTTATAGGATATAATGAAATAATTATATGAAATTTTGTCAATTTATTGAAAAAAACCTCTCTCTATCTATCACTCAATCTATATATCTATCTACATATATCAGGTGATTTTTTAAACATGTGACACTTTAAAAAGATTGTACATTTTTTATTAACTAAAATAAAAGCATGAAGTTTTTACTGTACCTTCTCTACATACGGAGAATTAATCCCGTAGTACAAAACATGCTCTATATGATGTCTTCTCAGCTCACGATACTTATACGATATTTTCGACGGAAGAGTCCTGTCCAACAGATTTCCTGCGGTTTATGATAAAGGAATATCATAGCCACCAACCAATATCACCAGATCTAAACCTCCGTGGCTTTTATCTGCGGGGTTATTTAAAAGATAAGGTATTTAAACATATTCCATACACGACAGAAGAAATTAAAACATTAACTGAACAGGAAATTCCTCAGAATTCAACAGATACTCTGTCCAAAGACTCCAAAGTACCGCAAAATTTTGTTGTTTGTGTGCACGGAGTTAACGAGCTGACAGGACATCACATATAGCATGTTTTGCACCGGGGAACTAATTCCCCACAAACCTTTTAAAGTGTTGATACTTAAAAAAATTAACCGATATATATATATATATATATATATATATATATATATATGTGTGTGTGTGTGTGTGTGTGTGTGTGTGTGTGTGTGATTTATCATCTCTCAATTAACTGTAACAGTTTGGAGCCTCGTTACTAGTGATAGAAGTGATGTCAAAAATGTAAATATTGAAACTATTGTTTGCATATCCACCTTTATTCCCTCGTTATCAGATTTTGTATTTATTTTCTTTATTATGTGAGAGAGAGAGAGAGAGAGAGAGAGAGAGAGAGAGAGAGAGAGAGAGAGAAATTAATAATAAAAATGTTTTTGTTTAAAACATTCCTTTACTACTCGTGTGTATATATAATATATAGCCGGACATTGCTTGCGATGCTGTCCATATATATATATATATATATATATATATATATATTATAATATATATATATAATATATATATAAATATATATATATATATATATATATAAATCGTTGTACTTCATTCCACTGTCTTTAAAAGATTACAGATATTTACTTTTCGTGCATCACCTTTTCTTCGCCAATTTAAAACAATATTTACTCACTCATTTGCTCCATCAAATTTTTTCTCTTTCTCTTCCTTTTGTCTTTCGAGAGAGAGAGAGAGAGAGAGAGAGAGAGAGAGAGGAGAGAGAGAGAGAGAGAGAGAGGAGAGAGAGAGAGAGAGACTTTGTCCCTTTTAAACATTAGAAAATATTTCAGTTTTTGAATAAAAATGTAGTTGTTTGCTCTAGTGCATTAATGATGCTTTTATTTCATTTCTTATAATTATGTATTTCACACACACACACACACATTAGATAATAGATAATAATAGATAATAATAATAATGATTGTGTAATAAGTCCATACATTAACAAGTTAGGATTAAGTGAGGGAAAGATTTGTCCACGAAAGTTTGCAATTATCCGCTTAATTGAACATAAATTAATCCATTTTGGAAATGATACGCGAAAATGCTACTATTTTTTGTACTAGTTTTATACTATTTTTTATACAATGTTATATAAATTATTACTATTTATATTATTATTATTATAAAATGGTGCGAAATAAGGGACCAGTTGTTGAAATTCCCCTCGAAAGCGAAGTGCATTCCTCTCAGAGCTGTTAATTTCCTCATAAACTGACGAAGAAATATATTTTTACAAAAAATAAATCGATTCTTCATTTCCTTGACGAAGGACAAAGAGAAAATGACATCCTTTCGTCTTTCATGTTCCGCTCATGGATTTCGTGTAATCCTAATTTTAACATTTAAAAAAAAACTCCTTTATATATATATATATAATATATATATATATATATATACCTTCCATTTCTTTTTATCCATTTATCGGTGATATAATCCATTTCATAAATCCATCTTCATTTTCATTCATTTCTTTGAGAATGGGTTCGACGGTGCGGCTAAAAATCGTCATTATTTCCAGCCAATTTCGGCTCGCCAGAGAGGCCTAATGAATCAGTGCTTGGCGGGGCGCTTTCAGCAATCATTTGCTATTAATCTATCACGAGAGAATTATCAAAGTGTATTAATTAGTTTTTCCATTTTAGAAACAGCGTTGTTATGCGGCGAGGGGTTGAGAAGGCCTTGGCGATTATGGTATCGGTATATAGAAAATTTATTAAAATTATATTAATCGATAGGCATCTCCCATAGATTCTCTCTCTCTCTCTCTCTCTCTCTCTCTCCTCTCTCTCTCTCTCTCTCTCTCTCAATATACGGGGCTCCAATAAACCTTAGCTCCCCCCCCGCCCATGCCTAAACCATTAGAAGTACAATAAAACTAAACATACCTTACAAAAGAGAATTTAATCCTGCATTAATGAGAAACAATTAAAACTTGGTGTTCCCGCCATTGGCTTCCAAGACAGCCTAGAATTCGCTTTGGGTAGCTTGCCAAAAGTGATGTGAATAGATCTTGATCGTTGCGCAAATTTGCTAAAACAGTTTCATGTGTTGCGTCATTGTATCCTTCGGAAATCGATTTGCTGCAGGTTCTTGAAACAAGAGACATTCAACCTTGTCCTTTATAACTGATCCAATGTGTTCACAGACGTTCAGTCAGGAGAATTTCCTGGCCATTCTTCATTCCAAAGAAATCGATCTCATGGTTCCGCAACAACTGTTGAGTGGCTAATGCCTTTAAAGCGGGGGGCCTTATCGTGCGGAAGTGTGACCTGATCGACATCCATAACATTGTTTGGGTTTCTTAGAAAAGGAATGACATGCTGGGATAGAATAATATCACGAACATACTGTCCATCAACTCTGACCATTTGGCTTCAGCACCACATGAGCTTCTTGCAGTGAACAAAACAAACACACCAACACAGTCTGGACTTTTTAATAATTCGCGATAATGTCATTGTCATCGATTATCTGGTGTTGTGGCCCACACTCGATCATTTGGTAGTTAGGACGACGTATTACGTAAACCAAAATTCATCGGAGGACAGCTAAATGCATGAAATCATCCACATCCCAATCTTCAAGATAATGGGCAAACCACATTCTGTCATGATGTTAAGTCGAGTTTTCTTGGCTTTGGAAGTTCATGCCAAGGCTTTAAACCTTGCCTATGACGGTACAGTCGAATGATCTCACCACTATCGATCTTTCCTCTCAACACTTCGATCACTAGAAAGTTTAGCACAGCTGTTTTTCCGCTTACGCGTACCGCTTTCAATGATGACCTTTGTTTCCTGAGAGAGTGGCAAATTTGGGCGCCCAGATTTGGTTGTATCCATTTCACATTCATCCAAAGTTTTATTCCAATTTCTTTTGACGAAGTCCTCACTTCTTCGCAACTTTTTGGCAACCCATGAACGTGATATAAAGGTGGCTCCAGCATCACGAGCTTCCCGAAATGTTATTTCTCGTATGCGATCTATCACACGTTGCCTCTCCGAATCACCAATTAATTGAGAAGCCATTATATTATCACTTTATCAGCTAGAGTAATTTTAATACCTGCAATAAATAAAGAATTTTATATACTTTTATAATCACTAAAAACTATTTCGATATAAGTAAACATGTAAGCTGGAAATGGGGGGGGGGCTAAGGTTTTTTGGAACCCTTAGATCGTGTATATATATATATATATATATATATATATATATATATATACACATATATATATATATAAGAGGGTCGATACGAAAGTAATACCTCTTATTTTTCAGTTTATATATATATATATATATATATATATGTTAACCCCCCCTTTATGGCCCTGAGTCGGTTCGGATTCGACGGGGGGGTTCTGGTTCGGAGGCAAGCAACGGATGTTTTCTTCTTATACTTTTCTATAATTCTTTCTAATTCTTTTCTCTCGCTTATTAATTCTTCTCTTTTATAATTCTCTGATCTTTTCTCTTATACTAAAATTATCGACTTTTCTCTTTTATAACTTGTCGACTTGACTGACTGAGTTCCTGAAGAGAGTACGGCTCGAAGGAAAAAGATAAAAACTTCTTTTACTGTGGTTTACTTCTTAAAAATTACAGTTAGTACTCTGAATTTACAAGGGTAGAGGTTCGACCTCTTTCGACCATGGCTCAGGCCGGAATCTAAAAATATATTAAGGAGGCAAGGGGCCTCTGCCCCCTCCTAATGAGGTGCTAATCTGAAGTACAATGATGAAGTGCAACGATGAAGTGCTAATCAGAAGTGAAGTAATTTTACAAGTACAGTATAATATAGTCTAAATGTTTGGGGGAGACAATCGAAGGTTAAGTTTCCCCCCTTTTTAAACACATAATCAGATGTTTTTGAAAGATTTCAACTAAAAAAAATATAAATAAAAAAGAACAACAGTATCGCCGATTCTACATTTTTGACGGCAATATCATTTCGTAATAGCACATAAGCACAATTTTGAGTACATGACTGAGTACGTATTAATTTTGGTTCATTACAATTACGATTACAATTACCAATTAATTCACATTCACTTGTTGTTTAATTACAGTTTCATTGAAGTACATTACATTATACTAATTACAGTTAATTACAATTAAACAGTTACTACAACTTGGTTTTGTTTTTACAGACAATTAAGATGTTAGAAATATAATACAAAGTACATGGGCACATAACACACATGATATGACATAACGCATGATAATGTTATAAATTCGAATCAGAGCGAAAGGAGACTTTTTTTTATCTTAGAAGCGTTCAATTCTGTCGGTCAGCGGAATTCGATCACTTACTAAGCATTGTTTTGAGTTCACCTCGGGAGGTCATATAATTAAAAATAAAAATTAAAAAAATAATACGAGAACGTTTTTTCGCGTTCTCGAACGAACCTAAAGTTTTGCATTTCATGATTGACACGAGTAAACATAGACTGATAAGTTGATAGGGCATAAGTAGACAATAGGTAGATGAATGAATAGGTAATAAAATTAATAAAGGATAGCGGTCAAGAAAGAACAGGAATGTAAGAATGAGTATGGTTGAATAATAATGTTTATACTCATACAACATATAAATAATTACTTCTATAGAGTGTTTCGTCCTTAGCATGATGTTAAAGAATTTTCATACATTGGATACTAGATATATGATGAAGGGAAAATGTGACGTCATAGTTATTGAATTTTTACGCATAGTACAAATCATTGTTAGGAAGATTTACAAGAACGAATTAGAGACACATAGTGGGAAACGTAAAGAGAATAAAGTTATTTTGTGACGTCATAGTGTATAAGTCATTATTAGAAAGATGAATTAGAAAAATACAGGAATGAATAAAGACGTACAAATCGAAATTCTATCCAAAACTCGCTTATGTGATTTTTGGTTTCTTATGTAGAAATGGACAATGAATTCATATAATGATGGTGTAGGAATTGTTCATTGTTCACTTTTTACATTACTCTCCCCTTTTAAAAATGATATTTATACAATAATTTAATAGGGTACCATTAATACAATACAATGAGAAAATAACATCCTAACAGGGTACCATTAATACAATACAATGAGAAAATAACATCCTAACAGGGTACCATTAATACAATACAATGAGAAAATAACATCCTAACAGGGTACTATTAGTTACAATACAAATTTTATACAGAACGATTTCGCGTGGTCGAGTACAATGCAGAGTATCCAAATTTTTAAAATGACACTTGCTTACAAAATATAAAAAAATCAAAGATTAATACTTTAGTTTAGACAAACATTTAATAGGATTAATACATTAATTTAGACAACCAATTAAGTTAGACAAACAAGGATATGGTTAAAATTTTGTTAGAAAATTTTTTTATTTATTTTTTTTTCTGTGGGGAAAATTACATTCATAATGACTAGGAAAAAGGGAAAAATATAAATCGTACAATCTATAAGCTAATTTTTATTGACTAGTGTAGGTAAAAATAGAATTACGTAATGGATGATGTATAGACCTGTGGTCTAGTGTGTATTTATGTTTATTGCGTACAAAGTGTGTATTTTATAAGTTCGAGAGACATTAGCTGAGAGGATTGTTAAATTAACTGTATAAATGCATGAGCAAAAATTTATATATATAAGCAAAAATGATTAAGATTAAATTACGCGCAATGAAATAGTTTATTGTGATATCCAATGATTTTAGCATGAGGTTTGTATATATAGTATATATATAGTGTGCATGCATTTTTATTGACTGTTGTAGGTACAAATCGAATTACGTAGTGGATGATGTATAGACCTGTGGTCAAACGTGTAGGGATTTGGAAGGTTTTTTGAATTAACAAAGTTTAAAAATGATGTATAATAATTTAAGATGGGTTTAGGGTTATATATATATATATATATATATATATTATACACACATTTACGTTAAGGAATAGATAAAACAACTTAATAAATGCATGAACGAGAATTTATATATAGTAAGCAAAAATTATTAAGATTATAACGATGATGTTTGCATACGAGTTTTTAATGCAAAAGTGACTGAAGGGACGGAACGTAAATGAATTCGAATGTGTCAAAAGTAATAAAATTCAATTAGGATTATAGATTTTACATAATTAATCAGTTACACGTATAAGGTAATTAAAAAAAAACGAACTTAGAGGACTTACAATTAATGAAAGTACATCTCACGGTTTTAAAAATTGAATTTTGACACACAATTAATTTCGACAACTACAATTCATAGCCATATACTGTAGTAGTATGTCAATTTGACTATAATTTTCGTTTGATACCTTACAAATGGTGCAATAACAATTTAAGGACAGTTACTCACGATTAATTGAACAAAAGAAAAATAAAAATACAAATTAAAAATATGAATCAATTATGCATTTCAATGAGCTAACATAATTTTTTTATAATATTCTTAAAAATAAAAGTAAATCGAGCCATAGATGAGTTTCGACTAAGAATAAAAAAGTTATTGAAATGGAAGGGAAGCATTTCGAACAATCTTTTCTTTTAATAATTTCAATTGAATTTTACATTAAAAATTATTTTTATATAATAAAAAAAAATATTAAAAAGGTTTAATAATTTTTGCAGGTTAAGTAGAAAAATCATACTCTTTCGTTGAATGTTGATAGAATTTGAATTATTTGATATTTTAGTCTGAAATTGACAATTACGTTTTTTTTTTTTTTTTTTTTAAAGCAAAGAGATTGCTTGTCACACTACTTAGAACAAAAATTAAAAAAAGTTGAAACAAAACGGAGGGACGGCATGTTCCTCATATACATTACAATAATTACCAAAATCGTTACAAACAATTGTAAAAACGGTTTTGTGACAATTAATGAATTACATAACTATATATCCATATACGTAACAATGGCATGAAAAGAAACAGATAGGTCAATTTTCTTCTCACAAACACAAAAAAAGGTTGAATTAAATTCTTTTGAACAACAAAAAAAAAGGTTGAATTCAATTGACTGCATTGAAAACTTGGGACTTGAAAACTAACTTCGACTTAAAAACTAACTTTGACTTGAACTCTCTAACTTCGAATATAACTCTGACTTCGAATATAACTCTGACTTCGAATATAACTCTGACTTCGAATAACTAACTGACTTCGAATATACTTGACTTCAAATAAAACTGTCTGACTTCAAATAAAACTCTCTGACTTGAACTCTATCAAGTATTTCTATAAAAATCTCTGGGGCGGTTGGCCGTCTTGGCGCAACCTTCTGACTTGACCTCTTATCAAATATTCTGAAACTATCTGACTTGAACGCTTGTCAAGTATTCTGAACTGTAACTTGAACTCTTATCAAGTATTCTTGAAACTTAACTGTCTAACTTGAACGCTTGTCAAGTGAAGATTAACTGAAAAATGGAAAATGACTGCACTTGATCTTTATCAAGTGGAGACGATTAACCTCTGGGGTTTGGTTGACCCTCTTGGTGCAACCTTCTGACTTCAAAACTGACTTCAAAAAAATGACTTCAAAAATGACTTCAAAAATGACTTAAAAAAAAATGACTTCAAAATTACTTCAAGTATCTTTATAAATCTCTAAACTCTCTGTAAACTCTCTCTCTCTTAATTTGCAAGTCAATTCAATTCAGTAATTGAAAAAAATTTGCAAACAAAAAATAAAAAAATGTAAACAATATTTCATTCTAATGTACGGGAAGGTACATAAAATAAAATTATTCTATACTGAATATAACAGTGAAAATAACTCTTTGAAATTAACTCTGTTACAATTAACTCTGTGTTACAATTAACTTTTGTGACTTTTAACTTTTGTGACTTTTAACTTTTGTGACTTAACTTTTGTGAAAATTACTGTTTCACTTAAAAAAAAAATGTATCACTGGTGTATGGAATGTTCACTGTGTTTCTTGTAAATTATGACTTGATACTCATTATTAACTGTTAATAATAGTGACTTTTCAAGTGTTTATAAATTTCTTAAAAAAACAACTCTTACTTAACAAGATTCCTACGGCGAAATCCTTAGAGACGTGTCCTGAAGACGTCTTGCTGGCTACTTGTTCCTGGATGAAAACTAGGCGTGAAGAACTTGGAGTCGTGACGCACCGGTTCAAGGGTGGATGTTACGAACTAGAAGTCGTGACACGCCGGTCAACTGGTTTTATCCTGAGGCAGGGTAATTTCTATCTTGGCCAAAGAGTGGCCTCTTCTTAAAAATCTTCTTAAAGTAATCTTCTTCTTAAAGTAATCTTCTTCTTAAAATAATCTTTTAATCCTGATGCAGGGTAATTTCTATCTTGGCCAAAGAGTGGCCTCTTCTTAAAATAATCTTCTTAAAATCTTCTTTTTATCCTGATGCAGGGTAATTTCTATCTTGGCCAAAGAGTGGCCTCTTCTTAAATCTTCTGGTTAAAATCTTCTGGTTAAATCTTCTGGTTAAAATCTTCTTCTTCTTAAAATAATCTTCTCATCCTGGCAATAGGGCGCCAGTGAAGTAATTTTACAAGTACAGTATAATATAGTCTAAATGTTTGGGGGAACAATCGAAGGTTAAGTTTCCCCCTTTTTAAACACATAATCATATGTTTTTGAAAGATTTCAACTAAAAAAAATATAAATAAAAAAGAACAACAGTATCGCCGATTCTACATTTTTGACGGCAATATCATTTCGTAATAGCACATAAGCACAATTTGAGTACATGACTGAGTACGTATTAATTTTGGTTCATTACAATTACGATTACAATTACCAATTAATTCACATTCACTTGTTGTTTAATTACAGTTTCATTGAAGTACATTACATTATACTAATTACAGTTAATTACAATTAAACAGTTACTACAACTTGGTTTTGTTTTTACAGACAATTAAGATGTTAGAAATATAATACAAAGTACATGGGCACATAACACACATGATATGACATAACGCATGATAATGTTATAAATTCGAATCAGAGCGAAAGGAGACTTTTTTTTTATCTTAGAAGCGTTCAATTCTGTCGGTCAGCGGAATTCGATCACTTACTAAGCATTGTTTTGAGTTCACCTTGGGAGGTCATATAATTAAAATAAAATTAAAAAAATAATACGAGAACGTTTTTTCGCGTTCTCGAACGAACCTAAAGTTTTGCATTTCATGATTGACACGAGTAAACATAGACTGATAAGTTGATAGGGCATAAGTAGACAATAGGTAGATGAATGAATAAGTAATAAAATTAATAAAGGATAGCGGTCAAGAAAGAACAGGAATGTAAGAATGAGTATGGTTGAATAATAATGTTTATACTCATACAACATATAAATAATTACTTCTATAGAGTGTTTCGTCCTTAGCATGATGTTAAAGAATTTTCATACATTGGATACTAGATATATGATGAAGGGAAAATGTGACGTCATAGTTATTGAATTTTTACGCATAGTACAAATCATTGTTAGGAAGATTTACAAGAACGAATTAGAGACACAGAGTGGGAAACGTAAAGAGAATAAAGTTATTTTGTGACGTCATAGTGTATAAGTCATTATTAGAAAGATGAATTAGAAAAAACAGGAATGAATAAAGACGTACAAACAAATCGAAATTCTATCCAAAACTCGCTTATGTGATTTTGGTTTCTTATGTAAAAATGGACAATGAATTCATATAATGATGGTGTAGGAATTGTTCATTGTTCACTTTTTACATATATATATATATATATATACACACACACATGTGTGTGTGTGTGTGTGTGTATGTAATATTAAAGAAATGTCCGTGCTTATAAATGAATATATAAAACCACACTTGGAAAAAATATGGCTTTTCTTCGCCTACTGTAAATTAACCGAAAAAGGGTAACAGTTAGACACTGTGATTTAAAGCGAGAAGTACAATTTCGAATTATTATACAATATTATACAAATTTTAAACTGATGTAATGAATATTTTATCAACACATCGACTTAACCGACATTAAAATAGCTGTGAATAACATCTTCCCGTTTTGTAGGCCTACAGTTTATTTCACAATGATATGACAAAGTTAGTCCTAAAAATTAAGTCATACGTTAAAAGGGGTTTAACTTATTATACAGTATTCCCAAATGTATCGCATCTTCTAGAAAATCATAACTAAACAAAAAAATTTCGAGTAATACCATACGGAGAACTTGTCCAGCTAAAAATATGACACCACTTCACGGATAACTGATAAATTATCCACTAGATAAAACCCACGAACTCATTTTCTCGTAACTGTAAACGTTACTGTATGGTGAATGAAATATTTAGCCATCTTAAGGGGAGTCGGAAAATGGTAATTAATGATCCTGTATAGATATATACAGTATGTTCCTTACCCTATAATGTTGTTAATTCTTTTATTTCTTTTTAAGCCGTAACACTTTTCATATCCGGAAAAGGAAAATATAGACTTAAAAAAGAACGGGTTTTTTTTCGAATTAATTTACAATGTATTCCGTTCAGAAGATGTACGTACATGCGAATTTACGTGGTGATGTACGTACATGCGAATTCTTTTAAGCGTAACCCTTTCAAATAATTTTTTCTGCTACATTTAAGGGGCCAGAGAGATACTTTTACCGCACTTCAGAAAGAATTGAAGTCTTAAAAGCAGCTTCGAATCAAGGATTTGTCTTAATGAATGTCTGGAGGTAAATACTACTGATGACGTGGACTGTCGTCACTCAAGTACGTCACGTAAACGCTGTACTTTTTTTTTTTAAAACAAATCCTTAAAGCAATGTTTGTAAAATGATTTTGTTGCATCTCCAAAAACGTTTCCAAAATCCACTGATAAGAAAAACATCTCTAACCGTTTAAATGTAAAAGTAAATAATGCCTAGAATGTGGAAAGATTTATCCTGTCTGAAATGTGGCAATCAGGAAACTTAAGTCTCACAAAATTACACCCTTTTTCAAGTTCCCGGATCGATTACTTTTCACTTGGCACCATTCCCATTCGCGGTCAGAAAGTGGGAATATTCGAAGTAGGAATTCCAGATTCAGAAAAGGATAAAAAAAAGGGGGTATTTTATACAAAAAAATTTTAAAAATAGGAAATCGTTTACATTGGAAATAGGAATGGATCAATTTGAGAATTGTCTCTTTTGAGATTCTCACTTTCTTTTGAACTTCTCCTTCTTGGACATGGACTGAAATGGGAACGACCGAGATTGAGAAGACACTTCCCGAAAAACAACAAATTATTACTCTCAACAACTAACTCAAAGGGTAGAGAGACTAGAGATGCGTGCGGATGACATCAATGCATTGTACGTAACTCTTCGCTTAACGCAATTTTATATGTAATATTTTAAACTTTCTTATATAAGGAAATAATAATAATAATAATAATATAATATAAAATTAACTAAAACATTGTCAGATTCTAAAAGAATATCATATTACAAAACATCCGTTTTGGCAGCTTTAATTACTGCAGTTAAGCGTATTCTATTTAGCTTCTTTGAACCTTCGTCACTCCATGCATTTAAGAATTCTATGACATAATTTTTTATTTATATTCAACTGTCAATATCGTATCATAAGACCCGTAATTAGAATTTACTCGTATGAAGAAAAGGTAAAAGGACTAAAATTATTTTGAAGATTTTATATAATATTATAGAAAATTCTCAACAAATTTGGAGGGAAAGCGACGCTATCGAGTCCATAACCTACAATTTTATCCTGTTTTAATGGCCAACATTCAGTTCAGTGATACACCGCCAGTTCCGAAGCAATTAAACACAAATGACATAGAAATTTGTAGGTCTATTTGAGCTTCGTAATAAACTACTTTTTTAATGGAAAAAAAGCTTAATAAAAGCTTAACAAGACGCGTAACATTTGGCATTTCTAGTTAATAATAGCGTTGAATAGAGCCAAACGTATTTAGGTATATATATATATATATATATATATACACGAACTAAACAATTTTCATTGTAATAAAGTATCATAGAAATAGTTAGCTCGTTGCAGGGTATTTGTGCCCCTGTTTACATTTACTGGCACTTGGCACTGAGCTTCGAGAAAAACAAAACGGTTCAGAATGGCCATTTGGAGGCCATCGAACAAAATTAAGCTCTAAATGTTGAACTTTAAGAAATAAGGTTTGCGTTTAGAACGTATTTTGACTCTTATTTTTGAATGACAAAAAAAAACAGACAATGGGCACAGAGTTTGTTTGTTTGTACGATGGAGAAACAAATGAGATACGAAGTGCTGAACAAACTATAGAGGTTTCATTGTATTGTATATTAATACAAAGTTCATATTATACGAGTATATATATATATAATATATATATATATATATATTATATATATATGATGAATAAAACCACGAAGGAAAAAAGAAACACAAAGGGGTGCTCAAGCGCTTTCGTCTAATGACATCCTCAGGTGCTTGAGCACCCCTTTGTGTTTCTTTTTTCCTTCGTGGTTTTATTCATCATAAATACTTTTCACGTGTCACTTTCGTGAAATAATTTTTCATATATATATATATATATATATATATGTAATTATATATATAATTAGGGGTGGTCGAAGTTGGTACCAGAAAGCGAATAAACGTCCAGTAGTTGTCGTTTCATCTATGAAATGTGAAAATCACAAAGGAAATGCATTTTGAGAAAAGATCAGAATACGAATTTAGCTTTTAAGTTTTTAAGTTTTTTTGTTGTCGCTTCATGCGTAAAATCCCGTATGTGGCATATGCGCAACCAAAACAAAGCAAACCCAAAATTATTAACTTGTTTCTATAAGCATAAATATCAACGTTTTGCTTGTATTTTTATATAATTATTAATTATGCAATATGCATCTTTATTAAAAAATAATGGTAAAATATTATATTTCCTGTGACCGTTCACGCTTATTTCTTACATATTGCTATTCGCATTAACACTTCATTATGTTTTAGATTTTCCGGTGTAAATAATGCCGAAAGCGAAAACAAGACACCTGACCCGAAAGAAAAGTGAAGAAAAGTATGGAGGTGGTCCTTGTGAATTGTTAATGACCGAACCAAGCACTTACAGGCAGCTGATTCAATACTATTATGACCTTAATCATGCTAACCCTGGCGCAGATTTTTGGGCCTTAGTGCAGCAAGTTAGCAAGGATTTAAAATCCATTTGGTCTTCAGTGAATCCAAGGCTGCTTTGGATTAATGACAAATCCATTGACAGAAAGGTTAAAGACCTACTCACTCTTGTGAAAGACATTAATCGCAAGCATGCTAAGGCAAGTGTGAAGCGAAATCTGGATGCTAACTTCGACAAACTTTTTGATATTTCTGCCTGTTCCTCTTCTTTGGATATTTTGCCTTGCAGTGATTCAAGAGTATACTGTAAGAAGGACAAGTGTACACAAGAACACATCATCTGTGTTTGTCCTCGAAATGCAAAGGTGCCACTTGAAGAAAGAGCATACCTTCGTGATCAGCGATCCAAAACAGGTCCTAAGGGTGCATACCAGCTGTCTTCAGTGGACACAGCTGCTGCCAAAAGACAGAAAGGCCAAACAAGGACAGCAAAATGTACTACCTCAGGAGGAAGTTGAGCTAGTAGGATCTTTCATACAGCCTACAGAGTTGCCTGGACTTACAAGCAGTTCATCTGGTGGCGAGGTTAGTTTCCTTTTATTTATATTAATTATATATAATTATAAATAAATAAAAATAAATAAACAGAAACCGCATTAATATTTTCCATTTATTTTCAGGAAGGAGAAGATGAATGGCAGCCTAGGAAGAGGCCTTCAGGAGACTACAGCCTTTTAAAGTTTCCCAGATATGCTATGGAACTTGTCAGAGGTGAATGTTCATCAAATCTGGGCGCAGCTCTTGAGAATGCCTTGCTCTATGACATCAAACACCGACTGAAACCTGAAGTTGACATCAATCACATCATGATTGACAAGTGCAAATTAGACAGGGCCAAAGCCCAAATTAGGGTAGTTAGTGAGGGTGTGGAAACAGAGAAAAAGACACAGCTCATTTGTGTTGGTGTGGATGGGAAGGTTGACGAGAATACCATGACTTACAAAGAAATAGAGACACCTGAAGGGGAAACTGTTCTCAGAAAGTGTGTTGACGCAGAACATCACCTCACCTTCACCTTAGAAGATAGAAAATCTCCTGGCGCCTACTTGACCCACAGAACAATTCCTGTTATAGGCGCCACTGGTGAGGTCCTTGCTCAGGAGACATTCGGTGTTCTTGAAGAATATAATAGCCTTGAAAGTATCCGAGCCATTCTTCTTGATAATACCGCAACCAACACTAGCTGGAAGAGTGGTTTAGTGATAAAACTTGAAGAAACTCTGGGGAGGAAACTGCACACTATTGGTTGCGCACTGCATCAGAATGAACTCCCACTAAAAGCTCTTTTCAAAAAAATGGATGGAGTGACAACTGGCCCAAGAAGTTTCAGCGGGCCCCTTGGGCAAAGGTGCGCAGAAGATATCCAGGATGAACCTCAGGTACAGTTTGAAGCTGTGGAAACTCCAATCATTGAAGGGTACATTCCAGAGGAAGTACTGAAAGACCTTAGTCATGATCAAAGGTTTCTGTATGAGTATTGCAGAGGGATCGGATCAGGAAGAGTAGATGACAGATGGGCTGCTTGGAAGATTGGTCCACTTAACCATGCAAGATGGTTAACTCTTGCCATACGACTTCTTTGTTTGTACATAAAACAAGAGACAACAGACCAAACCTGAATTTGAAAAAGTTGGTCCAGTACAGTGTTCGAGTTTATGCTCCTGCATGGTTTGAGATAAAGGCATCCTCTAAGCTGCATGATTCTCCTCGCATCCTCTTCTCTGCTATCAGCCGACTGAGGCTGATTCCATTTGATGATGTGAAACGCATTGTAAAGCAGAACATCCAGGGTAATGTTTTCTGCCTTCGACCTGAGAACATCCTCTATGCCATGGTGAAAGATGATGAAGACAGAATCAGGAATCTTGGGCTTCAGACTGTACTCACTCTCAGACACAGGTAAATTTTACGCTTCTTGTAATTATTATTTTTTTTTTTTGCCAAAGCTGAGTTATTCTCCAAAAAATATAGAAAAACTATTATAATTATCACTTTAAGTGGGTAATTTGTTTGTATTATTGAAACGGCAATATTTGAGTACTATTTTTCATTTATATTTATATTTTTATTTATATTTATATTTTCATTTATATTTTCATTTTCATTTTTCACTTATAGAATGGAGAGCAACCTGGAAGCAGGGAAGAAAATTTTCCAGGTGAATTGGAATGCAAATCATTGGCATGAGCTCATCGACCTCACTGACCCTGATGTCATGGAACCACCTACCACACAGCACCTATCTGATGAAGAAATCCAGTCATTCATGGACACTAACACTAAGCCAGACATTCCAGACTTGCCTTCTCACTCTCAGAGTGTTGAGAGGAGTGTGAAATTAGTGACAGAGGCTTCCCATACCGTGTACGGGTTCGAAACTCGTCACAGATGTATCCTTACTAAAGTACTGAGCAGGAAGATGCGTCCTGCATTTATGTCAAAAGGACATTATTCTCAATCTTATGATGATTTATATGAATAGTTTTTCTTTTTACATGAGAACATGTGATTTTTTTGGATTTATCACCTTTTGAAAGTATTTTTTCAAGTTTTGTAGCCAAAATACGTGAATAAATTAGCAAAAATGCATGTTTTTCAACGAAATTTTATAATTTTACACTTAAAACACATTATATACATTAGGCATTGTCTCCTCTTGGGATAGAAAATGATATTGAGTTGCTACATCTATAATTAGTTAATATTATGTCTTCAAAAATGACGAGTTTACCTATCGCGTATGACAAAAATTGAGTAAAAAACCATAACAAACTTTAATTGCAAATCCGCAAGCAGGCCCTTATCCGTTTGCTCTAAAAAATTTTTTGGGTTCATTTCTCAACCAAACCTAACTACTGGGCTTTCAAAACATGTGGAAAATCGACCCGCCTAAATATATATATATATATATATATATATATATATATATATATATATATAATATATATATATATATATATAGGGTCTGTCAAAAAAAACTAAGCCAATTTGAAATCTCTATAAAATACACAATTTGATAGAGATTTCAAATATTTTTTTACATTAAATAAATAAAAGGCTCAAAAATAATCTGTGATAATTTTATAACTTTATTTTAAATATTTTAGGAGTTATGCGGTTATTTCTACATGTTGCGAAAATTTCAGTTTTTCTCATTATGTAATATCTTCTTTTTTCTCTTTTTCAGAATTTGTTTAGAGTTAAAATTTTTCGTGAATACCTCTAAATATGCCATTCTCACATGAAGATAAAATAATTATAAAGCATTATAGAGTTGAAAAAGGTTATAGTGCAAGGAAATTACTTTCTGAATTCGATTATAAAGGATGGACTAGATCGGGTTTAGATTACTTATTGAGAACTATCGATGAAACAGGAAGCATTGAAAGGAAGGTTGGTAGTGGGCGACCAAAATCAGTTAGAGTAGATGAAAATATTCAGAAAGTGGAGGAACGTATCCTTAGTCAAGAGGATCGACCTGGTAGCCACATGACACCTGCTCAAATATCAAAAGAACTAGAAATATCAGAATCAAGCGTAAGAAGGATTATAAATCTGATCTGCAATTTAAACCATTTAAAAGAGTGCATGGACAAAGATTGTCAGAAGTAAACTGTCAGAAAAGAGTTGAGAAATCCAAACGTATTTTACGTATAATTTTATTAAACTAAAAATTATCTACAGTATATCGTAAAAAAAAATTTGTTCATGTTAAGTAGGAGAATCTCACTTTTTAGTTAATTATTAATAAAATTAACAATTCTGAAGATATCGTCATAAAAATTTAAAGGATAATAGGTGATTACCTATACTTTATTGTGTAAAAAATTCAACTTAATTAAATAAATGGTTTTGTTTTAATAAAGGTTTGAATTTGGCTTAGTTTTTTTTTGACAGACCCGTTATATATATATATATTATATATATATATATATATATATAATATATATAATATATATATATATATATATATATTATATATATATATATATATACAGGTAAATTTAAATGTGTTCAAAACAGTCTTCTTAGAGGCGTTTAACTGCATACAAAATGGCGTCGTTTTCACTATACAGATAGCCAGAGCCAGAATCTTATCTGTCCTTCATTCCCGTTCCTCAACTTCCCCAGCCTAACCCTCTGACCTTTTTCACTGGAGTTATTGTGAATCTTAATCTTCACTTGCATCTGTGTGCTACTGTTATTACTTGCTTAATTCAACGATTCATATTTTCGATTCATATTTAATTATACAGGGTGTCCCCCCAAAAAAACTATATACTCTTTATAGCTTTATAACTATATAGTTTTTTTGGGACACCCTGTATATGTTAAGCACACGCACGCGCGCACACACCACACACAACACACACACACACCACACACACACACACACATATAATATATATATATATAGTAATTGTATGTGTGCTTATAAATATGACATTGTGTTGTATACAAATAATGTAATTTTAAAAATAACGTATGAGTTACATTTTATCCAAAGTTTTTAGAGTTTCTTTCAATAAAAGAAGTCTGAAATGCAGTTGAAAACTTTCACATCCTTTCTTCACAAATGCTTGAAAGAGACACGCGAGCATTCAAAAGCACCCGAGAAAATTATATGGGATATGCTCGTACGATTATCGGGTGAACAAATTCTGTGAAAGGACTGAATTTAGGAAGTTTGAGAGAGAGAGAGAGAGAGAGAGAGAGAGAGAGAGAGAGAGAGATTTACTCTCCCTCTCTCAATCTTTCTTCCGTGTCTCCAAAGTTTTCTCTTCTTTGGAGCTTATCTCCTTCTTCTGAGTCGTGTCGCTGACATCTTGTCAACTCGATTCAACAACGACTTTACCCAAACACTTTCGTACACAACGCATAAAATGTAATGTAAACACGTTTTGTGTGTGTTTGTATGTGTGTGCGTGCGTGTGCGTTGGCAACTGGGCATAAGTGAGGTCGAGTGTGTGATAATTCACGGATGTAGTAGGGTAATTCTTTTTGTGAGGTAATCCATTTCATACCTCGAAAAATTTAAAAATGTATATAAAAAATCTAGAAGTATTTTTACAGGTTACGCTAGGTTAGGTTAATTAAAGGTTAGTTAGGTTAAATTCGGTTAGATTATTGGTTAGGTTAAGTTAGGATAGATTAGCGAATACCTCATTATTATAATAAATTAGCAGAAAACAGAAACCTTCAACTGCATTCAAAACACCTATCACGCCTAGGTTAGATTATTTTAAGGTTAACCAAGGTTAGATTATTTTAAATTAGGCTTGGTTAATTAGTTTTTAAGATAGATGGATTTAAAAACGTCGACACCTCGTTTATGCAGAGATGCGCACATATGTGTTCGTACGCGTGTGTATATAGTACGTATTGTTTAATGGATACTAAAACCATTTTCAACGCTTTGTCAGAGGTTGTAATAAGAAAATACTTTGTAATATAGCTTTCCTCTCGAACTCTCGTCTGTGTCAGCACCCGTGGCTGAGTGAATAACACCGTTTTCCTATAAGCGAAGTGACGACACCGGTCAGGAGTTCGACTTCCGATGGTGCTGGTAATAATAATCCGAGAGTTAAAGCAATGGGCCACCTTAGTTGGCCTGACCGCTGTCCCAGTTTCTGGCCTTCCTCACCGATTGACGCTCATCCATGTAATTTTTATCTGGCAAGAATGGTTTGAAATGAACTTGCATATGAAGTACCATAAGAAGTATGCCCGCAGTGTAAGGTTCATGAAAGATATCACTGGATCCCTGGAGTTGGGATGGCATCTTATTCCAGGTGGTGATGCCTGTATGTCCTTCTGCGTGTAACTGATTTGAATGTATTCACCTGCCCCAAGTTCAAGCATCGTACTCAACCCATGGAAGATCGAAAACGGGTTCTTAGATAATATATGTTTAAATGAACTTTTTCCTATCGAAATTTTGAGAAGCCAGAATGGTCAAAGAATGGTCCTGTAGAATATAGAATTTTAAAATTAAGGACGGATTTATTAATTATATTTAAATAATATGTGCAAACCTCAATTAACCGCAGTCGAAGTGTTCCTTACCTGTGGTTACATGCATTTTCCAAGCATTTCCAAGTCTCCACGTTTATTGCAGTTTTTTCTAAATAGTTAAAAATATTCTTTGAGAATTACTTTTTTTTGTCGTTTTGTGGGAAAAAAAATTGAGGAAAAGTTCAAAAATAGTAACGATACTTTCAAAGGTATTGGAAATATGAATAAAAATAAATGAATGAAATAAATTAATGTGTATATATAAATATATAACGAATAAATTATTAAATAAATGATATACACATCTTTGAACTACGATAATAAAGATAACAAACTCCCATTTACGAAAATTGGAGGTCATATAACTACTTACTTTCTTGAACTAAATATCATTATATCACAATCCATTTCATTTTTATTGCCAAATTTTGCTAAAAAAATTTGTAAAAGTTAGCCTTAAACTCAGTAAAATATTTTCCGAGCCTAATATTTGAAGATCTGAAATACTTCTTCAGGAGTTATATAGTTCTAAGAAGTCGAAGTAGAAGGAAGCTAATTCTTGTCCTTTCCCGCTTCTTTCTCGGGAATAGATTGTTCATTTCAAGATTGGAATTAATGAGTTCACTTTCAGAGCTCCAAATTATGACTCTCCTTCAATGCAATTAGGACTAATTTTAGAACTTTTGAATTAAGAGGCAAAGTTACCCGATGTAATGATACAGTATTTGACTGTAGATTCGGAATTTTAGGAGAAGGGAGGGCCTTTCGAATGTGTCTTAATATACCTCTGTTTTAAGATTTCAGAGAGACGTGTTTCTCGTTTTTTGTATGTTCTGACATCTACGTAGAACTCGATTTAGGAACTTAAGTTTAAAAAATATTAATATTAAGTGATTCATACCGTTAATAATTATAAAAAACGTGAAAACTGAAAAACTATAATTTTTTTTTTTAAAGATGTCATTCTTTTATTAACCGTCGTTAGGAACCTTCTTGTCGGAACTATGGAGTGGTCTTAAATCTTACAAAATGGCGTTATAAAATGTCTGTAATAAACAATGACACGATTGAAACATTGTATTTGATATTTAACAACATTTTAACGAATACTATAATCTCTTTCAATGTTTTGACCACCATAACAGTTCATGATGAGGGTTAATAGAAAGAAAAGTATTCGATATAATGTTAAAAAAAAGACGTAAGAAAACCGTTTTGAGGGAGTCATTGTAACAAATGCCTTTCTGTCACCAAAAGAATGATAGAGATGATTTTACGATAAAATCAAACTATTTAAAATAATTAATTCGGACATGAATATAATCTATTAACATGAATACCCCTTGATTTTGGCTCTCTTCTTCTCTGCGAGGGACGCTTTTGTGGCATTTGCCCTTGGCTCTTCCTTTCTGCATAAAAAAAAAGTATTGTGAATTAATGAACCTTTTCTGTACCGGGAATTCTTTACGGATTTGCATGTAAATTGTGTAGTTCCTATAAGGTTTGAGCTCAGAATGTATTTTGACTCTTATTTCTGAATGACAAAAAAAAAAAAACAGACAATGGGCACAGAGTTTGTTTGTTTGTACGATGGAGAAACAAATGAGATACGAAGTGCTGAACAAACTATAGAGATTTCATTGTAGTGTAGATTAATACAGAGTTCATATTATACGAGTTCAACGCCATTCAAATGAGAACATTGACATATATATATATATATATATATATATATATATAGATTATATATATATATATATATACAGTATACACACACACACGAGGGGCGGTCAGAAAATAAGTTTATACAGCGTATAATTTCGTAACTAAAGGACCTACATTGATTGTTTGTATCAGGTGAATTCGTTAATCATTGTTGGCAACACTGCACGTCGATTCGGCTGCCATCTACTGTACATTGGTTAAAAAGTCAGTTGAACATGGCGGCTCGACTGGAACATGTGTGAGGTCCGCTGGCAAAGTGATGGTTACTGTGTTTTGGGACCACAAAGGCGTTTTGCTCGCAGACTTCATGCAAAAAGGCACAACAATCAATGCAGCTACATATTGTTCAACACTGGAACGTTTACGAGCGGCATTAAACGTAAACGTCCTGGAATGCTCCGTAGGGCAGGGCAATGTTCCAGTCGAGCCGCCATATTCAAATGACTCATATAACCAATGTACGGTAGATGGCAGCCGAATCGACGTGCAGTTGTTGCCAACAATTCTTAACGAATGCAAAAAACTTCACTTTTTACGTGAAGGTCAAAATATGAGAATAAAAACCCACTCTAATAGACAGAGTTATTTCCACGACAGTTTCGACGCCCACTGGCGTCCACTGGCATCCACCCGAGGAGGATGCCAGTGGGCGTCGAACTGTCGTGGAAATAAACTCTGTCTATTAGAGTGGGTTTTTATTCTCATAATTCTTAACGAATTCACATGATACAAACATAATCAATGTAGGTCCTTTAGACGAAATTATACGCCGTGTAAACTAATTTTCTGACCGCCCCACGTGTGTGTATATATATATACTGTATATATATATATAATATATATATATATATATATATAGTATGTTACAGGGAATCTGTGTAACTAGATATTTTATGAAATCCCTAAAATGTTCAGGGATTCCATGTAAGGTTAAGTGATATTTTCATTAAAGCTACGGGAAAATTATTGAATGCTCGGTTAGGTTAGTTTGAATGCCCGGTTAGGTCAACTGTACGCCCTTGATAATTGGTTAGGTTAAGTCGTGATATTTCGTTAAAACTAACAAAATATCACGACTTAACCTTACATGAAATCTCTAGTTACACAGATTCCCTGTAACATATATATATATATATATATTATATATATATATACACACACTATAATCCGCCAATAAACCTTTTCATTTTCATTTCATTTCATATATATATATATAATATATATATATATATATATACACACATTCAACTGCAAAGAAAACGCAGTATAAATAACGTAAAGAACGAACGCTTGTATAGGAGATATTCCGAGCAAGACGAGAGAGAGAGAACGAAACAAATGAAAAAAAAGAGGTAACCACCCGGGATCGACCCGGGATCTTCCGATTGCCGGTCAGATGCGATACCATTACACCATGGGCCTCACTCTTCCAATGCCGTAATTCTTCTACATACTCGCAGAAACCAATGCCCCAAGGGGCACCTCCCGCATGCCGTAACATTATATACATTCAACTGCAAGAACACGCAGTATAAATAACGTAAGAACGACGCTTGTATAGGAGATATATTCCGCGCAAGACGAGAGAAGAGAACGAAACAAATGAAAAAATGAGGTAACCACCCGGGAATCGCACCCGGGTTTCTGCGAGTATGTAGAAGAATTACGGATTTGGAAGAGTGAGGCCCTGGTGTAATGGTATCGCATCTGACCGGCAATCGGAAGATCCCGGGTTCGATTCCCGGGTGGTTACCTCATTTTTTCATTTGTTTCGTTCTCTCTCTCTCGTCTTGCGCGGAATATCTCCTATACAAGCGTCGTTCTTTACGTTATTTATACTGCGTGTTCTTTGCAGTTGAATGTATATAATGTTACGGCATGCGGAAGGTGCCCCCTTGGGGCATTGGTTTCTGCGAGTATGTAGAAGAATTACGGCATTGGAAGAGTGAGGCCCAGGGTGTAATGGTATCGCATTGACCGGCAATTGGAAGATCCCGGGTTCGATTCCCGGGTGGTTACCTCATTTTTTCATTTGTTTCGTTCTCTCTCTCTCGTCTTGCGCGGAATATCTTCATACAAGCGTCGTTCTTTACGTTATTTATACTGCGTGTTCTTTGCAGTGAATGTATATAATGTTACGGCATGCGGGAGGTGCCCCCTTGGGGCATTGGTTTCTGCGAGTATGTAGAAGAATTACGGCATTTGGAAGAGTGAGGCCCATGGTGTAATGGTATCGCATCGACCGGCAATCGGAAGATCCCGGGTTCGATTCCCGGGTGGTTACCTCATTTTTTCATTTGTTTCGTTCTCTCTCTCTCGTCTTGCGCGGAATATCTCCTATACAAGCGTCGTTCTTTACGATATATATATATACATATATTATATATATATATATATAATATATATATTGTACAATTGGAGAAGCTCTTAATTCTATAAATCCTAAAGAAGTGGGTGACTAATTAATTCAGTCCCATTGTGGAGGTGACCTTTGAGTTAAAGCGATCGAAGGGGAAGAGCGAATATTAATTGAGCTACAATTTTCCGCCTCGTATTCCCTCTCTCGCGGAGTAATATTATCCTTGAAGATCGGAGCAGAGAAGATAATCTTTCATTTGACCTCTGATGCGGATCAGCCATCCAACCATCCAGTTATGTTAATCTTTGGACTCAATTAGATTTTGAGGATAAAAGACTGGATCAGAAACGGCTCCAACGAGTCCAGGCAATAGGAATTCGTTCTCGGTCTACTTTCCTTCGCGTATCTAAAGGAAAGGAAGCTTTGGGAAGGGTTATGGAGGCATTGCTACGCGGGAAAGGAACTGGGCATAGCTTTGCTGTGGGAGGGAATAAAGACTGGGATATTCTAGGTAAAGAAACTGGAACGTCAGTGGGGAAGAAAATGGGACATCTTTAGAGGATGGTGGGTAAAGGGCAATACTTAGCAGGGAAATGGAATGTGATTTAGGCTGAGATATCACTGGAGAGATAACTGGAACATGTTTATGGGAAATATCATTGAGGGAGGGAATTGGGACATTGATAGCTTAGATGGGACATAATCGGGTAAGAGAAGTGAACAGGGATTAGAGGGATTGATTAAACTGGGATATTGTTTATCCTGGGAATGGGACTACGTCGTGACCACGTCGCAACACTACTTTCCGTTAGATCAGCGAAGTCAAACAACATAAGATCTATTCAGCAGTTAGATGGCTGTCTGTCTTCCGCATTCAGATGATATAGCGACCTGTCGTCGTTCGGATCCCACCTAAAACTGTAGGTCTTCTCCGTCGCATGACTTAAGTATGACCTTTGCCGTTATGAAAGAGGTTAAACAACCCCCAAACATTATCCGGGGGTGGGGGGAGGGATATGCGAGGAACAAAATTTCATTTTAATTCTTTTAATCAAAATTCTTTTTGCTTTGCACGGATTAGATTGATAAAGTTTTAATTTTTAGGAGTCTTTTTTTTTTTTTTTCGTTTCAGAAAGAGGGGTTTCATCACTAAGAATGGAGACACCATCATTATAAGAGAGCGACCCTTTTATTTCATTAAAAGTTAATATTTTAAGTAAAATAAAAAAAATCAAATTATAAAATAAAATTGCTTCAGTTTATGGATTTTAGACGAAATGTCAAAATAAATGTACAGGGTGCTTCAAAAGTCTGGAGTCATGGGAAATATTTTTAATGCCTATATACAGGGTGATTCAGCAAAGAGTACATTAAATTGGAGGATGAAATCCTTGGATAATTCTAAACCACAATGTCTCTATGCTAAAATGTCAGATTCTGCATAGTTTCCATGTTACAATACATTTGAGATGTTGTGTTAATGAGAGTGAATATGAAGTGAAACCCCCGTAGGTTTTAGTAATCATTTATTCACAGCTCTCTACAGTGTGACCCCTCTTTGTTGGGCACGTTACTTTCTATAAGTAACGGCGTTACCGCTACCGTTACATTGATAAAAAAGTAACGTCGTTACCGCTACAGTTACTTCTATGAAAAAGTAACGCGTCACTGTTACCACTCCCGCTACCGTTACTTTTAAGAAAAGACTAAAGAGTAAAAAAGCCTTAATAATACCAAATTATGGTCTATATAACAAAAAAACAAAAACTCAAATTAAAAAATGACCTGTCCAAAAAAAACTAATCATGCAGATTTTTTAGGAGTGTGTTGTTCGATTTCAGGAACACTAGTTTTTCAAAATTGGCACCTGATAGTCCTCCTCGTTTAGATGAGCTAACACCTAATTAACAGCTAATAAATGATACCAGTCAAATGATCAGTTTGAAAGTAATGAGTAGCGAGTAACGATTGAAATCGCTCAAAAAAGTAGTGTCGTTACCATTTTCATTACAATCTCAAAAGTAACGGCGTTACCTGCTACAGCTACTAAAAAAGTAACATTGTTACGTAACGGCGTTACTAGTAACGCCGTTACTCCCAACACTGTATATATATATATATGATTGAACTTAGAATGATCCCCTAGGTTTTTTTATGATACACACAGACCGTACATGGAACAAGGAACTCTTCTGGAAAAATTAAATCCACTATAGTCCGAATAAGTAATGGTAAATGACAAACACTATAGTTTTTTCTTTTTCATGATGTTAGCCTAACGTGAGCAACGGGTCACTCACAAAGAGGTCCCAAAAATATAGCTTCCCTCACCAGCTGTCTGCAAAGCAGACAGGATCCTGTCCCAAAGCTGAATCCTACCTATCTGCTTGTAGATAGCTGGTGAGGGAAGCTATATTTTTGGGGCATCTTTGTGAGTGACCCCATTGCCCACGCTAGGCTAAAAGAAAAAACTATAGTTGAAAAAGAAATAGTCCTATGACTCCGGACTTGTGTTTCAAAAGTCTGGAATCGTAGGAATATGATTACAATATATATATATATATATAATATATATATATATATATATATATATATATATATATATTACATAAATTTTTTCCTAGAAGAGTTTTATTAGAAAGAAAGACCTCTCTCACGTTTCAAGTGTAATTACAGTCACGATAATTGCTACCATGCTTTAAATTCCTTGAATGGTTTGGTTAGTTGTTTAATATGATTCGCATAATGAACGCAAGAGCTCCTTCTAAAATATTTTATTGATCCGTGAGCAGATATTCAATTCATGTAGATTAGAGTGGACGAACGATTCCTCCAACCCGCCAATGATTCCCAGCTGCAAGGAATTACAGCGAAATTAGCCCTAATGAAAAATAAATTCCTTCGTCTGGTATCTCGAAGTTTTAATTTTCCGAGTCTTACTCTCGTAGAAGGAAGTAAGCGAGGTGTCTGAATTCTCTATCTACGAGTGTTTCTTATAGGAATGAAATCACCATTCGTACATTTGTGATGTTTGTCAGACTCACGTAAACCTTTATAAAGGTGACGATTCGGAGGGTGTGACAACGGATTCATGCATACGAAAAAACTACTTTCTCATTCGTCGACAACGGTGAAAATGGACTCCGAGACGGTGCTTCCTTCTTCTCTCCTTCTCCGTACTTCCTTTTTCTCGTTGTTTTTAAAAGCGATTGTTCTCGAGTTCCCGCTAAGAACAAACACGTTCTCCGTCGACGCGTGTTTCGTACGTTTTAATGAAAACACGTTAAAACGTTATATTATGCGTGTGGCCCAACGAGGTAATCCAAAAGGTTGGCATCCGGCCCGAAGCACTGAAAAGGCTGGACCATGCTGGTGCAGCTCGTTTAGCTAAAGTGATTTTAAGGATTTGAACATACAACGTGTATTTTTCCCGTTGGGCTTTAGCTCTGATATATTTTTGATAATATTTTTTGCAATACGTTTAAAGAAATATATACTGGCTTGTATTTCCCCAAACTGTTATATTACATCGGGTGTAAGAGTGTGCGAGGGTGTAATATAGAGTGAGCAGTATATATATATATATATATATTACAATGGCCTATTTTAACTTATGCAATAAATAAGTGAATTTTGACAGTCTGTTTAATAAGTGTTCTACCTTCAAGGTTAAGTTTACATCTGAAACACAACTAAGATACTCTTATCTATTAACTGTTTTATATATATATATATATATATTATATATATATATATATATACATTATAACTGCAAACACGCAGTATAATTAACGTAAAGAACGACGCTTTGTATAGGAAATTATCCGCGCAATTATTCGTTCTTTCGCTCTCATCTTGCGCGGATAATTCTCCTATACAAAGCGTCGTTCTTTACGTTGATATATATATATATATATATATATACACACACTGTATATGGTGGCTTATGGCGTAGGAATGTGTGGCTGTTCTACCACCTGCTGTCAGGTACAACTAAGTACTCATTTCATGCGATACTAGAGGGGAAGGATTGGGCTGAGGACCCATCCTTCCCTCTTTCTCCCCACGAAAGGCAACGTTGGTGCCGCGCCCACGTTATTTAAGTGTCGGGTCACCCACGTTACGGGTCGTCCACGTAACTACAGGTAGGCACGTGCGGGTCTGTGGAATGTAAGGAATATAAATGAAGAGCAGAAGAGAGCAGAAATGACGAAAGTGTATTAAAAAGGAATACCTCGTTTATATTATATTTTGCTTGACAAACCCTAGAAGCGCCATAACGCATGACGTATGAAGGGCCGCTTAGGTGTGGAATTTAACCATATGTAGGCGCTTTTGCCCACTATAATGCGTGTGTGAATTGATGTGTGTGTGCTTTATTCTCCACATTTTCGCTTCTTCACTACCTTCTTTCTGTCTTTTGCATCCGATCTATTTCTTCCTTCTTACCCCACTTCATTGGGAAACGAGGTTATATACACCGTATATCATTGGTCATTATTGTAAATTAAACTGATAATGTTAGAATGGAGATTTGAAGAGGAAAATCAGGAAAAGAAAGGGGTACGCAATTAGAAGAGGAAGATACCCGGGCTCAACATGTTCCATGCTTGCCTGTTTTGGTTTGTGCAGAGCTGGGAGCACGATTCTTGAGGTTTTCTAATCCTTCAACGTGGCCACAAAAAAATTTCCTCTCCATAAGGAGAGACTAACGAATGAAAGGGAGGGGAGGTCTCAGTTACGGGGAACGATGTCAGCGACAAGTCTCTGACACCCCTCGAAACGGACGAGCAGTCATCTTAGTCCTTCCTTCGCTACGTCGTAGCTATGTTGTTGCACTGTTTTACCTTAAGATTGACAACGCTCTGAGCGCCATTGGGTCTGGGCATTAGTTGGATGGTTGACTGTCCTCTGCGTCTAGATGATTTAGTGACTCGTGTTTCTAATTCCACATTAAGCTGCGGGTTCCCTTTGCCATATTCATAAAAGGCCATATTTTTTTAACCGAAATAATCTTAAATCTGGTTCTTAATATTAATGTAACATTTACACTTATTTCCCATCAATTTCATTAGACAGTAAGAGCATGGCCGTACCAATCTGTGATGGTGCCCTGTGCAAAGCATTCCTTATGCGCCCCCCACCCCATTAAATTCGGAACATATACAAATTAATTATAATAGAAATACATAATTAATTAAAATACATAATTATTTAATACATTATACATAAATAATTATAATTAATTCATAATACATAATTAATTAAAAATCTAAATTTCATTCTACATGGCAGCTCTAAGACCAATAATTTGGCGCCCCCAACACGTCGGCGCCCTGGGTGGCCGCACCGCTCGCCCCTGCCTTGGTACGACCCTGATTAAGAGAGTTTTTGCCATATTTCAATCTCTGTTTCTATAACGACAGATTTACATTAATTCTTCATCGCGAGCTTTGAAACGTCATCGAATGAGGACGAGAAAGGGGAGAAAATCCATGGAAATCAAACGAGCCAACAATAATTAAAGGGGAAATCAAACGGAAGCCACTTCTAACATATATATAAACATATATATATATATATATATATATATATATATATATACTTCTTTTCCATTTCAAATTAAGTTGGACGCGTTTGTTTTCATTTTGTCCAAAGGAATAAAACTTACCTACTTGTTTTCTTTTGATCTCAAATTCATTGGTTGACGAATTGGGATCGACCACGAAACAAAAGAGAAGCGAATCAAATTAAAAAATATGTATATATATATATATATATATATAATGAGGTGAAAAATATTAATTTAAATATATTGTATAAACGAATATATTCAATAATTCTGCATCAAACACCCACAAAGGTACATTTACAAATACACAAACTTAAACTTAATTAGAAATAAACCTTAGAACCGTTTTTAAACTTTCCCCAAATTGAAATTAATTACTGAAAACTGATATTAGATTAAATTATTTTATTTCTTGTTTTGCAGGTAAAAATGGACAAACAGACCGGAAGGATACGAAGGATTCTTCTCCTCTTTGCTTTCTTCGTTTGCGTTGATTTTGCGCGCGGGGAAGAAAAGAGGAAAGTTCTCGTTCACCTTGAAGAAGAAGAGGACTCTGAGGACTCCGTCATTGTCGTGAGGAAGGATCCTTCCGATTTCGGTGGAAGCGAAAGAGACCCAATTCGAAAGACGAATCAGGTCATCCGACTCGGGTTGAGCGAAGGTTCGGAGTGTCCACACTCGTGTTTCTGCGAAGTGGAAGATTCTTACGCGTCCTGTATTGGAGACGGACAGTGGAATCCTCCGCTCTTACCAAATTCGCTGACACGTTTAGAGTTGAGGAGTTTTTATCTTCCGGAATTAGAAAGTTCTAGTGTCCGTTTACCAGGACTTCAAGAACTACAGTTACAACAATGCAATTTAAGTAGATTGCATCAAGATGCGTTTCTAATGGTAACAGAACTGGATCGCCTCGATCTGAGCCAAAATCTCCTCGAGGTCCTAGGTCCAAATCAATTGCGTGGGTTGTCTGCTTTGCGACATCTGGATTTGTCTTCGAATAATCTAAGCAACTTGAGCCGTCCATTCACGCACTTAACAGCCTTAGAACATCTCAATCTAAGAAATAATAAACTTAAGAAATTAGATGCTGACACTTTTGATGGTTTGGATAAAGTTCAGTATGTGAACTTGGATGGGAACATCATAGCGATAGTAAATGTAGCCGCTTTCCAACACTTAGGCTCTTTAGCTCATTTAATTCTCAGTAATAATCCTTTATCAAATTTAGCGAGGTTAAACTTCTTTGGATCAAGATTGCAGTATATTGATGTTTCAAATATTGGCATAGAGAAAGTCCCTCAAGCTTTGACTCAATTTGTTAGGGATTTAAGACAAAAGAATAATGTAAGAGAGATACACAGGGGGACCTAGACTCGTACCCTTATCTTGGTCTTTTGGTACTCGATGACAATGGATTGGAAATTTTAGAGGAGGATGCGCTCGGTAGACACGAATATCTCGTGAGACTCTGGCTGAATGGAAACAAGCTGAAAACTATTCCACAATCCTTACCAATATCACTGAAGGCTTTGTATATAGAGGAAAACCTAATTTCAACTTTAAATAATGGTGATTTTTCCGGTTTGAGTAATTTAGAACAAATTTTCATGCAAAGAAACCACATCTCCTCAATTTTTAAATGTGCTTTTTGTGACCTTCTTCATCTAAAAACACTTGATCTGCAAGCTAATAATATAACCAACATATCAGAATCTATTTTTGATAAACTAAGTAAACTCGAAACTTTAGACCTATCTCAAAATCCAATACTAACGTTGAATTCAGAGTCTTTTAAAGGATTAGGATATGTCCGAGTACTCCAAATTTCTCGAGTCCATACAGAAATCACCATCTCAGAAAATATACTTGATCCTTAAAATCTTTACAAATTCTAGAGATGTACGGATCTCCGAGTTTGGTAGAAGTAATAGTAAATAGTTCTCGAGTATTACATTCTCTGAGAGGTGTGAGGGAGCTGAATTTAATGCATAACGAACTTACGAGCCTCAGAAATGATTTTTTCTCTTTTTTTCCAAAACTTAGTTTGATAAAACTAAGTGGGAACTCTTGGGACTGTTCCAACGAAGAAAATATCCTTTGGCTCAAAAACTGGATGCAAAATTCTCCTATTAATTTCTACAGATCTTTTAGTGTAAGGTATGCCTTATTAATTTTGTCAACTGTATACATATTCTAAAATCTAAATGATGGTTTTTAGTAATTTAATAAGTGATTTGAAATTATTCTTCAACGGGTTTGACCTTTAGTGAAACTTGGATACAATGCCAAAACGTAATTAGGATACCAGTCATTTAAACTCCTCTTAGTTGTTTTAAGATGCCGTACAATTGTTTATAAATACTAATATATGATTTATACATATGTATTTCTATTTCAGGTGTAGCAATCCTCCGTCATTAGGATTTAAACCTGTGCTGTTACTCGAAGAAGATGATTTTGATCATGGTCCAACTTCTACCATATCCCCCATTCTAGTAACGCTTCCACTACCTTCTACGACCCGCGGTTTACCATTTTCTCATATTCAAGGTTCTAGAGGATTAGCAGTGAACTTTACAAACAGAGAATCAACTAGCGATAAAGTTCCAAGCACATTTTCTCCTCTTTCCCCAACTCTGAATAACGGGACTGTAACAACTACATCAGCTGCACCAAGTACAAATGTTTTCTCAGCGTTCCAGAATAAAAATGAGAACAGTTCAGAATCTGAAATTTATTTGAAGACCAAAATTTTAAGTACACAATCTTACACCACTGGAGAAAATTATTTTTATGACGAGGTTGTCGAAAGTTGGCCAAAAGAGATTAAGCCCTCTTCTTCAGTTGACGTTAAAATTTCAATCCTAAGCACTGAAATGCCTTTAGACAGCTCCACACTTCTTTCTAACCTAGTACAAAACATTACCAAGAAGACCACGGAAAATAATACCTCCGTTCTTCCAACAACAACTGAAACCCATCATATGCCTAACCCTCGTCCTAAAACAAATTCTAAGGAAATAAATGAGACGAATATGCATTCCACTAACCTGTCACCGAAAAAAAACTTTGATCACAATGAGGTTTCAAAAGTTAAGAAACCATGGAAACTTCCCAGACCAGCTAACAAGAGTCATCCGACATCCGAATACAGGAAAGATCTTTGGTTGTACCGAGGCGACGCATCGCACAGTTACGTAGAACATAGAAAAGGAGTTAGCGTTCATTCTCTTCATAAACAAGACAATGCAGTCATCGTTGGCGCTGGCATTGTGTCCGCTTGCATCGGAATAGCTCTCATCCTGGGAGGCTTCGTTCTGGCGAGAGGAATCAGCAAGAAACATAGAAGGCTAAATGTCTGGGAAAACAGTCGCAGCTCCTACTGGAATGGGAGAGAAGGCGACGAAGGAGAGTTTATTTCGGAGGGAGTGGTTGTAGGAATTGGAGAGACGGGAACGGGGATAATGAGGGAGACAGAAGGGACTGTAGGAGTCGTCACCGAATCCCATCACGGTCTCAATAACCGTTTGTACCTCCTGTTACAAAGAGATTCCTCCACGGGTATCACACCGGAAACGTTACCCGACCCTACGGTATCATCAGCGCCAAATATCATCTCTTCGGAGAATCTAAGCAGTAATTCGAGACTTTTTATGTAGTTATTTACTTTTTTGAAAGGTAAAAAAAAGTCACTTTGTATAAATAATTTTAGAAAAATTCCCAAAAGTGACTGAGGAAGTTTTCTGAAGTGATACATTTTGTAATGTTTTTTTTTTATATAATATAAGAAATTCCACATTCTGGTGATTGAATTTGAAAAAGATTGTAACGAGTTAAACAAAATATTATTTTGTGTTTATATAATTTTGGTTAAAGTTAATTGTAATTTATATATTATAAATGTTTTTCTGATAAAAAAAAGAAGTAAGTTTTGAAAAATATATTCCCTTTACTGAACTTGGTACTGACATAGAAACTATTTTAACGATTGACTAAATTTACTGAAATACATAAAAAACAAAAAATAAAAACAAGTGAAAAAAAACTCGAGTTAGTCAAGTGACATTTGAAGTTATGTAGAAATGGGAGAGACGCATTGCTCGCGAGGAAATAGACCTATTTTTTTATTGGTTTCTCAAGAATGAGCCAATAATTAATTGTAATGGCTGGAAATGGAATTAAGTCTCGATTAATGGAAGACTTAAAATAGATTTTAAAATGGAAAGTCGAATTCCTGACGCTAAATTATGCCTAATGAAGAGACATTGAAGGCATTTGCCAAACAAAAAAACTTTTTAGAAGAGTTTAAATTTGTAAATATTAACTAGAAAACGATGGAACGTGTGACCGACAAATACAGTATATACATATATATTTATATATAGAAATAATTAATCTCCATTATTCTTTATTACTTTGAGAATAAGTGTATAAATGATGTGTATTCTTCTATGTGTAACCATTATCATTTTATTCAAATCTCGTCTCTTTAGTTTTCAATGACCTTGTAAACAACACTCAAGTAGTACGGGACCTATATATACATACACACACACACACACACACACACACACACACATTTCTTCGACGGAACATTCTATCTATAAACTAACTTAACCTAACCTAACTGAGCATAACCGAACGTATGTTAACCTAACCTAACTTAATTTAACCCTAAAACAAACTTATCGATAAAATGTCAAGTCGAGAACATGACTTTAGCCCAGTAGTACGCAATATCATTGAAATGCTACTATACAGAGGAAAAGTGTAGTAAGTGCCATTGTAGCGGAATATATATATATATATATATATATATATATATATATATATATATATATATATATTCTATCATGTTAACGTATCCATTTGGTTCAATTTACGCGTTAATTGAGCTTTTATTAACGTCTCATTCAATTTACGTTATTGCGTTAAAAACAATTCGTTTATATTTGGCTGCGGTCATGAGAAATGGGCCAAATGGGGGGGGGGCGTGAGACTTAAAGAAAACGTTTGTTTTCAATTATTCTTTCACTTATAAACAAACGTTTTAAAAATAGTTGACTGACTTTCATATCAAATAAAATGGTCTGCGAGAGTTTACTGAAGGATTTTACTCAAGGAGTTTGCTGAAGAAGTTCACTGAAAGAGTTAAGTTTTGTAAAACTCGGTGAGTTTCAGTTGTAGCTCACGCTCAATAAGTTTCACGAACAAACTCGGTGCTTATCGTGTGCGCCTTATAAAATAATATCGTTAATTTTCAACACACTTTACAACATCTTCATTAACACAAAATAAAGCAACTCATTTATATATATATATATATATATATATATATGATGCAAACCCACAAGAAAAAATAAAAAAAGAACAGGGTTTGTATCATTTATTCATGTCACCATTTTTAATTGTGAAATTCATCCCATATATATATATATATATATATATATATATATATATATATATATATGTGCAAAACTGTTATGAGGCCAATATAAACCTTATTGTGCATTCATACAAAACCCTGTAATAATATGATCTTTTTGCTATAAAATGTATTGAACATAAGAAATAATAATTGGTTGGAAAAGCCAAAATCAGTTTTGATAGGAAAACAAATATAGTTTTCGCAATCGTGGCATGGTTAAATTAATAACCATCCGAACTGGTTGTTACATAGTTGACCAATCGTGTATTTCGTTTTTTTTTTTCTTAACTATCTATTATTTGCTATACAAAAATTAACACAATTAAATTTCAGTAACTGAAGTTTTGTGGAGACATAGCAATGATTGATCGCAGTCTGCCATGTCTTATGTACTTATTATCATTTAGTGAATTCCATTGTATGTATGTATGTATTATTATTATTATTATTATTATTATTATTATTATTATTATTATTAGTGGTACTAACAGCTGTATTTTTACTACCTACAGACTTATATGAAATTTGTATATATATATATATATATATATATATATATATATATATATAAATTAACGCCCAATTGTGTTATTGTTATTTCTATGCTATCATTTAAGGGTAATAAATCTGCATAATTAAAATTGATCTAATTTTTCCTGATAATTCTGAAGTACTTTCACTCATCAGTGGAGGAGAAATGGACATGGTTTCCATTATTTGAGAACATAAGGTGCAATGAACGTACACACACACACACACACCCAAACACACACGTTTTATCCAAGATTTTCATCACACACACACACACACACACACACACACAACAGTGCATTTACTTGACAAATGTTTTACTTATTATTTCTTTCTTCTTTGATTTTATGATTATAGAAATTTGGTAACTAAATTATTCTGTAATGTTTTGCATTGCATCAGTTTCTCTCTCTCTCTCTCTCTCTCTCTCTCTCTGCTACTAAAAAAGAAACATAAATATTAACAGTCAGAATAATTTTTCAACCTTTGGCGGTGCTTTCAGTGGTCGTATCGTATTTCCATATTTCCTTTCCTTCCGGAGTTCACTTAATTGATTTAGAATGCCGGAAAGGTCACACGTATGATATATATATATATTTTTTTTTTTTCAACTGCAAAGAACACGCAGTATAATTAACGTAAAGAACGACGCTTGTATAGAAGACATTCCGCGCAAGATGAGGAGAGAGAACGAACAAATGAAAAAATGAGGTAACCACCCGGGAATCGAACCCTGGATCTTCCGATTGCCGGTCAGATATGATAACCATTACACCATGGGCCTCACTCGATCAGAAGTCGTAATTCCCGTACATACGCGCAGAAACCAATGCCCCGAGGGGGCACCTCCCGCATGCCGCACATATATACATTTTCAACTGCAAAGAACACGCAGTATAATTAACGTAAAGAACGACGCTTGTTCTTTCTCTCTCCTCATCTTGCGCGGAATGTCTTCTATACAAGCGTCGTTTCTTTACGTTAAATATATATATATATATATATATTATATATATATTATATATATATGATAATAGAAACGACATAATATTAAGAACGTTTCTGCACACACGAAGAGAAGAAAGTAACGAATAAATGAAAAATGAGGCGAACCGCCCGGGAATCGAACCCAAGGCCTTCCAATTGCCGGTTGGATGCGCTACCATTACACCACGGACCTCAATCATTCACAAATCGAAATTCTCCTACATAGGGCATGATTGAGGTCCGTGGTGTAATGGTAGCGCATCCAACCGGCAATTGGAAGGCCTTGGGTTCGATTCCCGGCGGTTCGCCTCATTTTTCATTTATTCGTTATTTCTCTTCCGCGTGTGCAGAAACGTTCCTTATATTATGTCGTTTTCTATTCATTTATATACTGCGTGGTCATTGCAGTTAAATGCATATATATA
>JAJOZX010003245.1:222500-237500 GCA_023014485.1 Bathynomus jamesi
TGTATGTATTTTTTATTTATTTATTATTATTTTTTTTCTTTCTGTAACCTATATATAGGCCGTAACCTTTTATGTACTTCAGTGTTCCTGAGGATGTCATTAGACGAAAGCGCTTGAGCACCTTTTTGTGTTTCCTTTCCTTCGTGGTTTTATTCTTATAGATATATATATATATATATATATATATATATATATATATAACTTTGGTTTAGTTTCCGCCCGAATTGTTCATTCTGACGAAGGTCAAGTTTGTCACTCTATCTTAGACCTGCAGTTTAACGTGGAATCCGAACCACGCCCCATCAGCAGCCCAGCGCCTTAACCACGAGGCTACCCAAGGTACCCATTTATGTACCACCCAATTACTTTATTGTGTGGAACGATGAATAGCTGGGTTTTGCTGCGCGCCGCCTGCCGTCACCGAGTCTCGATCCCGGGGCCGATGGATTCGTCGTCAGCGACGTTAGCCACTACACAACCGAGGCACATGTGTGTGTGTGTGTGTATGAGAGAGAGAGAGAGTTACAAGGAGTTACAAGGAAAATAAGGCCTCAAAAGGCCTTGCGGCCCATACCGAGGAGGTACCAATGGCAACGGGTGCCAGGGAAAATTTTCTACACACTCAAATAGTGTGCAAGATTTGGTCTAACCTTTTCTTGAACTGATCCACAGAGGAAATGTTCACAACTTCTGAAGGTAACCTGTTCCATGTGTCACAGATCTTATACGTAAAGTAATTCCCACACACACTAGTCCTAAACCGTTTCAAATCCAACTTCCAACCATTGTTGCGAGTTGGGTTATCATTTAAACTAAACATGCTTCTAAAATCGACATCTTTGAACCCGCGTCACGTAAGCGTCGATTGTAGCCCATATGCCTAACGGAAGGGATTAACTTTGTGGCATTCTTCAGCCGGTTTTCAATCCACCTACCTACTTCCCCACCAATACCCAGCACGCGCACTTTAGCCATTAGCCGGCGGTGAGGTATCTTATCAAAGGCTTTCTAATCAATCGCCCTACTCTTATCATACTCACTCAACATGACGTGGAAAAACTCGAGCATGTTGGTGAGACACGACCTGTGCCGTCTAAACCCATGTTGGAGTCCCCAAGTAGCTTGTAGGAATCCAAATGGTCAACAATCCTACCCGCTATTATTCCCTCTAATTATTTATTTACCTACAACTGAAGTGAAATGGCGTAATTTATAGAGGTTCCAAAGCCTCTCTTCCCACGCATGAGGTAGCAGTTGGGTCTTAATCGTAAGAGTAGAGAAAGAGAGTTAATACTAAAAGTTTTTTTTTCTGCAGTCAGAGGAGAACGTCATTAATCTAAGCTAAAAGGACAGAGTAGGGATGGGAAGGGGTCCTAGTAACCCACGCGACAGGTTTGTACAACAGACTTCACCCGCCCTCCCGAAAGAGAGAGAACCTAAAGGAATTGGCAGCCAATTTCTCTAGAATCCCACGACTCGTGACCGGAGGGCTGTCACACCCCAAGTATAAAGTTTACTACACCCAGAAGGAACGTGCATAACCTTTATACCCCCTGCGGAGAGAGAGAGAGAGAGAGAGAGAGAGGAGAGAGAGAGAGAGAGAGAGAGAGAGTCTATCACTCTTAATTATTTCATATTTAAATACGACTACTCACTATCTGTGGTTCTTGTCTTATTCACTAATTTCTTCAACCCTATCACTCAAACCCAACTAATATTTCCGCAAAACCCTTTTTCTTTAATAAGATTAAGTATATTTTCACTTTATTATTTTCTTCATTAAAAGACTGATAAAAGCTCAAGAAATGGTTTACAACAGACGATTTTGTTAACTGTCAACATATTTTTAAAGTCTGAGAAAAATAACTAAACTTCAAGGTATATTAATTAAAGTTAATTAATTAAGGTATATTAATTACCATAGTAATTAAATCTCATTTTATAATTAACTATCTAAAATATGCTAATTTCATTAAGCATTTTTAATTTCAAATTATCCCGGTTTTTTTATTTTTATATTTTTTATTAATCATCATTTATTTCTACTAAATACACAATTTATCAGTTTATTTATAATTATGTATAATTTTGTGATTTATTATTATTATTTTATTATTATTATTATTATATTATTATTATTTATTAAATAAAGTGAATTCCATTAATTTTGCCTAAAAAGCTTCCATGCTTCCAACATCATATTTAGAATAGAATTCTGTGAATATATTTTAACCTCATATCAAATATGTAAATTGTATAGAAAAATATTGAAAAACAGTGTAAAATTCTGTCGTTTTTATTCTCTTTCTGTATAGAGATTTTTTTGGTTTTTGTTTAGTTTTACGGTAATGATGATGATGATGATGATGATAATGATGTACTGGGATTGTTTACCTTCCTCAGTAAAGGCAAAAGTCACGTGACGGAGGGGATCTACAGCTTTACGTGAGATCCGAACCACGGTCACCCATCCAACTACAGTCTAGACCCGATGTTGCTAAACTTCGCTGATCCATTAAGAAGCGATGTCGCGTCATGGTCCCGACCTAGGCTTGGTCCATATTAATTAAAACTAAATATAAATTAATTTTATAATAATTTTGAATATAACAAGACGGACAGAAATGAAAAGGTAAGTGAAGTTAAGTACCAGTAAAGTATTCGTACGTACGAGTTACAGTAAGCACAGATACAAAGATGACCTACAGTATATGAGTGAACTTAAGAAGAAGATTCGATAAGATCCCATTATCCCTTTGGTAATCCCCAGTCGAGGGATAAACATGCGCTGGGTAAATATCCGACTTTAAATACTTCTAAAATGTTATTTACAACCACATCCGCAATGAGACAGAACTCTCGCTCGGCAGTTATTCTGTCCCGGAGGTGCTATTACTGAACGAACTTCAGTCACTATACGGAGTACCAGAGCCACGCTGCAAAGGCAGAATCTGCGGGAAACTATCTTAGTACTTCTTGGTCTAGCAGTGTCAAAGGAAGCCGCATGCGAGTTTTACGTTTAGACTTCTTTTGTTTTATTGATCAAGGTGAAGGAAATCATTTCCTTCACACACACACACACACACACACACACACACACACACACACACACACACACACACACACACAAAAATTGAAAATAGATTTTGCGTAAATTTTTGTGTGAAGGTTTGGTATTTTGATCGTCGTTCCTTGCCTAGTGTGTAGATGGCTGCTTCATTCTCGGTTTCTAATTAGGTGTTTGACGTAAGAAGCCTTCCAGCTTCCTCTTCCTCCTCTTCCGACATCTTTAATAGGATTCGAGAGTAATATAAGCCCTTCACTTCGTTAAAATTAACTCTAATGTCTGAAGTGGTGTTATCTATTTACGAAAACGTTTAAGAATTAATACTTCAATCATTGTTTATAGGAAAGGAGTTCCCAAATCGCATACATTTTAAATTACTCATATACAAACGCTTAAATAAGTTTATTTGTGTGTGTGTGTGTGTGTGTGTGTGTGTGTGTGTTGTAATACTAATTAAACTGAAAAGGTTATTCCTTTAATCTTTTAATTAAATTTTAATATTAATTTTGTTTTAATTTTAATTTTAATTTTAAATTTTAATTTTAATTAATTCTAATTTTAATTAATTTTAATTGTAATTAATTTTAATTTTTAATTTTAATTTTAAATTTTAATTAAAATTTAATTAAATATTTTTATATTTTAATTAAATGTATTACTTATATTAATTAATATGAATCTAATCATGATTTATATTTAACAAAAATTACCGTTTGTCGTACAGGCATGGAATACAAAAATTATATATATATATATATATATATATATATGAAAAGAACGACGCTTGTATAGAAGAACATTCCGCGCAAGATGAGGAGGGAGAACGAACAAATGAAAAAATGAGGTAACCACCCGGGAATCGAACCCGGGATCTTCCGATTGCCGGTCAGATATGAATAACCACTACACCATGGGCCTCACTCGATCAGAAGTCGTAATTCTCCTACATGCGCGCAGAAACCAATGCCCCGAGGGGCACCTCCCGCATGTCGCACATATATACATTTGAACTGCAAACAACACACAGTATAATTAACGTAAAGAACGACGCTTGTATAGAATTTGTTCGTTCTCCCTCCTCATCTTGCGCGGAATGTTCTTCTATACAAGCGTCGTTCTTTACGTTAATTATACTGTGTGTTGTTTGCAGTTGAAATGTATATATGTGCGACATGCGGGAGGTGCCCCCTTGGGGCATTGGTTTCTGCGCGTATGTAGGAGAATTACGACTTCTGATCGAGTGAGGCCCATGGTGTAGTGGTTATCATATCTGACCGGCAATCGGAAGATCCCGGGTTCGATTTCCGGGTGGTTACCTCATTTTTTCATTTGTTCGTTCTCTCTCCTCATCTTGCGCGGAATGTTCTTCTATACAAGCGTCGTTCTTTACGTTAATTATACTGTGTGTTGTTTGCAGTTGAAAATATATTATATATATATATATTATATATATATATATACAGGGTCTGTAAAAACAAACTAAGCCAATTTGAAATCTCTATAAAATGCACAATTTGATAGAGATTTCAAATATATTTTTACACTAAATAAATAAAAGGCTCATACATAATCTGTGATAATTTTATAACTTTATTTTAAATATTTTAGGAGTTATGCGGTTATTTCTACAGATTGCGAAAATTTCAGTTTTCTCCTTATGTAATATCTTCTTTTTTCTGTTTTTCAGAATTTGTTTAGATTTAAAATTTTTCCTGAATACCTTTAAATATGCCATTCTCACATGAAGATAAAATAATTATAAAGCATTATAGAGTTGAAAAAGGTTATAGTGCAAGGAAATTACTTTCTGAATTCGATTATAAAGGATGGACTAGATCAAGTTTAGATTACTTATTGAGAACTATCGATGAAACAGGAAGCATTGAAAGGAAGGTTGGTATGGGCGACCAAAATCAGTTAGAGTAGATGAAAATATTCAGAAAGTGGAGGAACGTATCCTTAGTCAAGAGGATCGACCTGATAGCCACATGACCTGCTCAAATATCAAAAGAACTAGAAATATCAGAATCAAGCGTAAGAAGGATTATTAAATCTGATCTGCAATTTAAACCATTTAAAAGAGTGCATGGACAAAGATTGTCAGAAGTAAACTGTCAGAAAGAGTTGAGAAATCCAAACGTATTTACGTATAATAACTGAAGATAAACTTTCCAAGACATTTTTTACGATGAAAAACGTTTTACGGTAGAGCCACCAAGAAAAACTCACAGAATGACCGGGTTTATTCTGATGTTGCGAAGAAAAATGAAATCCAAGATGAAAGACTGTACGCAACAAGGAGTCACTTTTCTTCTAGCGTCATGGTTTCTGTTGGAGTGTCCAAGTTGGGAAAAACTTCAATATTTTTTATTGAGCCAGGAGTGAAAATTAATGCTCAATATTATTCAAATACCCTGCTTGAGAAAATGCTTCCAGAAATGAGAAACTTGGCTAGTTAAGGTTACTTTATTTTTCAACAAGATGGTGCAACATCACATACTGCCAAACAACCATCGAATATTTGAAAAAGAATGTGCCTGAATTTCTGGAACCGAATAATTGGCCACCTAACAGCCCTGACCTAAACCCTGTAGACTACGGAATATGGGAAAACTTGGCAGAGAGAGTGTATAGGAACAGAATAAGGGATGTCAATCATTTGCGTGAGTTGATTATCGCAAAATGGGCAGAGCTCCCCCAAGAGCAAATAAATCGAGCAATAGACGAATTCAGACCAAGATTAAAAAAAAGTGATAGAAATGCAAGGGAATCATATTGAACAGTTCTTTTAATTTTATTAAACTAAAAATTATCTACAGTATATCGTAAAAATTTTTTTTTCATGTTAAGTAGGAGAATCTCACTTTTTAGTTAATTATTAATAAAATTAACATTCTGAAGTATCGTCATAAAAATTGAAAGGATAATAGGTGATTACCTATACTTTATTGTGTAGAAAATTCAACTTAATTAGATAAATGCTTTTGTTTTAATAAAGGTTTGAATTTGGCTTAGTTTTTTTTGACAGACCCTGTATATATATATATATATATATATATATATATATATATATATATATATATATATATATATATATATATACATATATATATATATATATATTATATATATATATATATATATCTATATATATATATATATATATATATATATATATATGCTCTGTAATGTCAGTAGGAAGAAACGTGTAAAAGCAAACATGATATAAATGTGCAGAAAAGTATCTAATTAAATTCCTTATTTTAGCCATCAGTAATGAATAGAATTTTAAATGAAATCAATTATTATATAATATATTATATATGAAAATTATTTCATGAAGGTAACACGTGAAAATATTTATGATGAATAAAACCACGAAGGAAAGGAAACACAAAATGGTGCTCAAAGCGCTTTCGTCTAATGACATCCTCAGGAACACTGAAGTATATAAAAAGGTTAAGCCTATATATAGGTTACAGAAAGAAAAAAAGAAAAATAAATAACATACATACACACACACACACATAATATATATATATATATATATATACATACATATCTATATATACAAATACATACATACATACATACATACATATATATACAATAAACAGAGAAGTAAAAATAATAAAAATTAAAAATTAAAACCTTAAAGGATTACCAATGAGGCGTACAGATTGTAAGGAAAAATATCGATTTTTAGCACAAGATCAAATGGATTATAAAAATACAAATTTATACTGGGACTCTGCCGGGTTTAACACAATGCTGCCTATGGTCAGGTTTCGATATATATAAAAAAAAAAATAAATAAAATGCAAATTAAAGTTAATCGATTTTTAGCACAAGATCAAATGGATTATAAAATACAAATTTATACTAGAACTCTGTCCGGGTTTTAACACATTTCTGCCTATGGTCAGGTTTCGATATATATAAAAAAATAAAAGCAAATTAAAAGTTAATAAAGTAGAAGACAAGTTTACCAAAGATTTAATGTTTTACACTTCTTATCTAAGTCTGCTTTAAAGGAATTCAACATAAAGGATCGAGTTGAAAAAGACCTTTGCTTATGTTGAAGTTATTTGAAAGTTGGATAATGGCAGACTCAAGAATATTTCTATTAACAATGTTGCTTGAATGGAATAAAACTGAAGCATTATTCCAATCAATACAGTGGGCTAACTCTGACAAATGGAAAAAAGGGCACTGGACAACGTCCTGTTCTAACGGAATATTGATGCTGTTTTATACGTGTGTGCAAATCCTTTCCCGTCTGACCTATGTAAAAGGAATCACATTGTTTTACACCCAATTTTATAGATAATGCCTGAATTATTGGTAGGGCTATTTTTACTATGATATTTTTCACAATTGTTATATGCAAATACTACATTAATATCCAAAAGTTTAAGTACATTAGCAATGCCTAAAAAGCCCGGGAAAAATGGAAGTACTAAAATATTTTTTGACAAAGTACGAGTGTTAATATTGACACGATAGAAAGTTCGTTTTGCCTTGTTGAGACAAAATTCCATAAACGCAGATGGATAACACAAATCACTTCCAATACCGTTGATTTTTTCCAATTCGGCATCGATGTATTCCGGACTGGCGATCCTAAGGGCGCGGAGAAACATTGATGAAAATATGGCCTTCTTAATGGGGGTATCATGTCCCGAGTAAAAGTGTACGCAGGACAAATTGTTTGTCGTTTTCCGATAGATACTAAACTTAAAACCTGGGCTTTCCCTATGTACACGCACATCCAAAAATGGGATTGAATTGTCTTGCTCAACTTCTAAAGTAAACTTAATGGAGGGGACTTGATCATTTAACTGAAGGAGGAAGCTATCCAGGTCACGATTCATGGGCCAGATACACAAAATATCATCGACGTACCGCAACCAAGGGATGCCAACCCCCAGGATTCTCGGAATATAGGTAATTTCGAAAAACTCCATATAAATATTGGAGAGGAGGGCGATAAGGGGTTGTCCATAGCCATCCCAAAAACTTGTTGATAATACTCGTTATTGAAAGTGAATTTACAGTCTTTGATGCAAAGCTTAATGAGTTCCAAAACAATGTGTGAAGGTAGTGGCAGGTCATACTTATGTAATTCTTGGGAGAGAAAGTCAAGCAATTTGTCCTACGTACACTTTTACTCGGGACATGATACCCCCATTAAGAAGGCCATATTTTCATCAATGTTTCTCCGCGCCCTTAGGATCGCCAGTCCGGAATACATCGATGCCGAATTGGAAAAATCAACGGTATTGGAAGTGATTTGTGTTATCCATCTGCGTTTATGGAATCTTGTCTCAACAAGGCAAAACGAACTTTCTATCGTGTCAATATTAACACTCGTACTTTGTCAAAAAATATTTTAGTACTTCCATTTTTCCCGGGCTTTTTAGGCATTGCTAATGTACTTAAACTTTTGGATATTAATGTAGTATTTTCATATAACAATATGTGAAAAATATCATAGTAAAAAATAGCCCTACCAATAATTCAGGCATTATCTATAAAATTGGTTGTAAACAATGTGATTCCTTTACATAGGTCAGACGGGAAAGGATTTGCACACACGTATAAAACAGCATCAATATTCCGTTAGAACAGGACAGTTGTCCATGCCCTTTTTGTCCATTTGTCAGAGTTAGCACACTGTATTGATTGGAATAATGCTTCAGTTTTATTCCATTCAAGCAACATTGTTAATAGAAATATTCTTGAGTCTGCCATTATCCAACTTTCAAATAACTTCAACATAAGCAAAGGTCTTTTTCAACTCGATCCTGTTATGTTGAATCCTTTAAAGCAGACTTAGATAAGAAGTGTAAAACATTAAATCTTTGGTAAACTTGTCTTCTACTTTATTAACTTTTAATTTGCATTTTTTTTTTTATATATATCGAAACCTGACCATAGGCAGAAATGTGTTAAAACCCGGACAGAGTTCTAGTATAAATTTGTATTTTTATAATCCATTTGATCTTGTGCTAAAAATCGATTAACTTTTAATTTGCATTTTATTTTTTTTTTTTTTTTATATATATCGAAACCTGACCATAGGCAGCATTGTGTTAAAACCCGGCAGAGTCCCAGTATAATTTGTATTTTTATAATCCATTTGATCTTGTGCTAAAAATCGATATTTTTCCTTACAATCTGTACGCCCTCATTGGTAATCCTTTAAGGTTTTAATTTTTAATTTTTTATTATTTTTACTTCTCTGTTTATTGTATATATATGTATGTATGTATGTATGTATGTATTTGTATATATAGATAGTATGTATATATATATATATATATATGTGTGTGTGTGTGTATGTATGTTATTTATTTTTCTTTTTTTCTTTCTGTAACCTATATATAGGCTTAACCTTTTTATATACTTCAGTGTTCCTGAGGATGTCATTAGACGAAAGCGCTTGAGCACCATTTTGTGTTTCCTTTCCTTCGTGGTTTTTTCATCATATATATATAATATATATATATATATATGAAGAAGGAAACCATTCTTGAGGAAGACTTAGATTTTTATTTCTTTAACACCAATACAGTTTTGGTCCTCGCGAGCTCTTGTAAATTGGTAATGACCGCATAAACAGAGAACAGCGTTTATGTACACCTAGAAGTTAATTATCAGGGATTAGCTGACTGAATTTGATAATTAATATATATATATATTGTGTAATGTTATAATGTTTCAGACCAACAAAGACCCTAGGATCCACTCATGGCTGGTCTACCTAACTGTGTTCGTAATTGTATATTGTGTATGTCCTCCGTGGTGGCGGAGGGGACCTACAATTTTACGTGGGTTCCGAACCATAAGAACATAAGAAATTTATGTAAAAACTGCCTGTACATTGGCAACGACCAATTTTTACAGAACTAAATAATTATCAATTTAAAACTAATTAATTATCGATTTAAAACTAAAGATAGAATCTCTGGATCCACAGGATCAAGTCATAATAGACTACTATCCACAAAATATGTTACACTCTATATCTATTTATAACCGACATGCAAAATATCAGATCCAAAGAATCCAGTCAATTTCATTACGGTATCCATCAATACTATACCCTACCAACCAAAAATAAGTCACGGTCCATATCGATTGCGGACCAAGTCAAAATTTATAACCATATACATTACAATATATATACTTAGGAGGAAAAGTGTAGGTGTGGCTGTAAAGACTGTACAGTAATGTAGAAATGTTGTGCACCCATTTTGGGTCTCCCATTTCAAGGTGTTTGTGGGGCAAGTGAAGATCATGAGTTTTTCAATACCTCACAGTACTATGGGGGGCACCGCTCAGCAGAGGAATCTCTTAAAATGGGGTGTGTAAGGACAGAGAGTATCCTCTAACCCAAGATGCTGCCTCCCTATATCCCACAACACTTATGTTGAGCTGTGGGATCTCTCACCACAAAGCCTAATTTTTACTACCTTAAACTATACCCAATCTAGCAACATATGCGTCTAATCGATTTTTAAACATGTTATAGACGTGCTACTATATTTACTCTACCGGCAAACTATTCCAGCTATTTACTATTCTATGCGTAAAAAAGTTTTTGGCAAACTGCTGTCTCGAACCTTCTACTTTCAACTTACACCCGTTATTTCTAGTCCTATTATATTGAGATATTTCGAAAAAGCTATCTCTTTCTACGTTATCGAACCCATTCATAATTTTGAAAACCTGGATTAGATCACCCATTAGCCTCCTAGTCTCGAATGTAGTCAATTTTAACTCCTTAAGCCTATCCTCGTACGACTTTGACCTAAGCGACGGAAAATTGTAAAGAAAAAATATCTACGACACGTGTTTACTGCTTTATACCTGAACTGACCAAAAGTCTCCTTTCCAAAATTACTTGCTGTTTTTGTGGACACGATCTTCGCACTGGAAAATTCTGGTTCTATGAAGATATTTTTCGGACATCGAAGCTACCAATAATTATTATCGTCATTGCGTGTAAAGAAATATTTAAATTGTACGAAATTGATGGCAGTTAACGCTATATACTGTACACCTCCACTTTCTAGAATTTGGATAGTTTCATTATTTCTTCATTGAGGGAATTCCTTGGATTTAGGGAGTTTACGAGAGTTTTAATTTCCATGATTTTAACAAAGATCTCGTCATTTCATTTCAGTGAGGCAGGTTTTTTATGGGACTTCAAAATCTGTTGCCATTTTTACCGACATTCATATAAGCGTACATACTCGTACACTTAGTGTACATACGAGTATATTGGGTAGTGAGTATTAAATTTAATGTTTTCGGGTATCTGATTTCACGAGAGTATCTTTCGCTTTTTATCACTAAAATATTTGGAAATCGGCAGTTTTCAAATAAAGCTTTTTATTATTATTATTATTATTATTTTTATTATTATTATTATAATGATTTTGTATAAATTTTTTTTTTTTAAATACGACTAAAACCAGATACAAGATTTAAAGGTCCACTGCAGTGTGTCTTCAGATTTCGAACCTAATAATTCAGAGCCAATGAGGCTTCTACGCCCGACGATAGAGTTATCTGCATTTAATTCTGCTGACATTCTACATTTCTCTAGTGAAGAGTGTGAAGAGTGCCTCAAAGTGCCAAACCTTGGCACTCCAATAGCAAATTGATGCCCGTTGAGTGTCTCTTTTCTGGATTTGGCATCCGTATACTCTTATGTTTGACCACAGACACTACGATTAAATAGAATCAGAGAGAGAGAGAGAGAGAGAGAGGAGAGAGAGAGAGAGAGAGAGAGAGAGAGACACGAGCCGAAAAATCAGTCTTTGAAAGAAGGATAGAAATAAATTTTAATTCTTTCTCTGTTCTTTGACGTTTCGGAATTCATATATTCCTTCATCAGTGACTGTAGGAACGACGAAACGTACTTAAACAAATAAAAAAGCAGTTATTAATGGAACCTTTTGAAACATTTTATGATAAATATTATAAATATTATTCTAAAAACGTCACTATATCAAAGTATTAAATTAATACGATCCTGTATAAAGAGTACCAGAGTATCAATATGCTAAAATATGCCTGGTTCTCACGCTATAGGAGTTTCGTTCCACGATCCCTCACCGAGCGGAGGTACGTATAAAGCCTTGCCCTCTATATTCAGTTAAGATTAAAACATGCGCATGTTTTAGATAAACATGGGACGATGACACGATACGATATGCAAAACTACGTTCAATTTTACCTTGTTGGAAAGGTTTATCGATCACTATAGGGTGATTCCAAAAATGTTAACGCTTATGTGGGGTGCTTCATACAGTCTCTACTTGCTGTCCACGGATATGTATGCGTGTATAAAAACGATCAAACGTTGCTTCCAGAACCCTAAGGCACATACATCTCTGTTGGTAGTAATTGGATGACGTCTGTAATTCTTCCCCATATAAGTGTTAACATTCTTTTTTTGAGTCACCCTGTATATAAATTACATCACAAAAACTGTGAAATGCGCGTGCGTGAGGGTTCGGTAGAATTGAATGCGAAGGCAGTTAATGCACCATTATTAAAAAAAAATTGATAAGGTTAATGAAGCTTCGAAAGGTAAACAAAAAAGTATCATTTGACATCATTAACTTTATTTTGAAAACGGAAGAAAAGGAAACTAAAAAAAAAAAAAAAAAGGTCTAAAAAAAAAAAAGTAAAAAAAAAGTTTTCAAATTTTGGACCTGAAAAATTTGAAATATGAAATTTTAGAACATAAAGAAAAACTATAATAATAATAATAATATAATAATAATAATAATAATTAGAGAAGCGCAGTGTTTACTAATAAATCATAAACTTTTAAATTAGACGCATATTTGCATAGACATTTTTCCGGGTTGGAATTTTGGGCATTTTTAATGATGAATTGCAGAAATGAGTTCGCCCCCAAATGTCCAATTAGGCGAGGCTTTGTTCTAACTACGATACTCCGTTTTAACCAAAGATTTATCCCCCTCTGCCCTTTCGCTAAAGGGGAAATATTTACTTATTAAAAGGGGAAAAAAAAGAAAAAAATGTAAAATAAAATTCCAGCAAAAGTTTGCTTCGAAAAATGTTTTGAGACTCAAAAAAAATTACTCTTTCTTGTTCGTTTTGGACTTTTTAAATTTTCTTTAATTTCGGTTTTATTAGAAACTGTTTTAGTGTTGTGTCTGAATGTGTGAAGGCATTTTTCCTGGTTTTTATGATTCATTTGATTTTTAATTCTTTTTAGCGGGAAGTTGGGGTGTGGGGAGAATAGGTCGGGTTTTATTGAAAACACTTTCGGGGGGTATTTATACTTTCAAGGGATCTCCAAACTTCATTTTAGTTTTGTGGAAATGATATCTTTCGCAAAAATCTTTCAAGACATTAGAGCTCTTTATATATATATTAAAACCTCTCTATAGCGAAATATATCAACCAAATTACTGTTGTTGTAAAGAGTTGTTGGTTATAAGGAGGTTTTTCTTTGCCGATATTGTACTGTATATTATAATGAGCTATTTAGACCCTCATTGGTTATCTACACATACTTTATATAATACTGTATAATATATATACAGTATATTAATACATTACTTAAAAGTATTTCTCCGTGAGGGAGAAACATTCTAGCCAATTACGTATCAGTTTTAGGCATCAGCCAATCAGCATGCTGCTTCTTTCTTGATCTGCGAAATGGCATTAGAGACGAACACGTGCAGCTCAGGCTGAGTTAGAGAAAAAACCCCCTTATAACGAAGCGTGCTTCGATAAAGAGAGGGTTTCGAATGCCCAAGGTGTTTGGTAAAGATACTGGAAGCTCAAACTTTTGGAAACAGGAAGCTGCCGTAAAAGATCGTCCAAGAAGCGGAAGGCCAGTAACGGCGACAGGAGACACAACAAAGAAAATGTCTCGCCAGTTTTCAAGTCTATCCAACAACTTCAACGAGAAAAGTCGCAGAGGAATTAGGTATTTACAAATTTTCAGTAGCAAAATAAATCCCAAAATAGGATTAGGTAAACCCATTGAAACGGCTACATTAACAGTTTGGGCGTGCATTGGTTATTCAGGACTCGTTTCCTTTGACATATCGAGAGATACGATGGATGGAAAACGCTATTGCCAGGTATTGAGAGACAAAGTTTTGCCACAGTTTACTAATGGCGTTGACAGGAATTGGCTTTATGAACATGATGGAGCGCCACCACATTACTCTGCAGCTGCTAGTTAAATCCTGGATACCAACCTTGAAGGAAGATGGCTTGGGTGAGGTCCCATCGAGTGGCCAGCCAGATCACCTGATTTAACCCCATGTGATTTCCGGCTTTGGGCTTATTTGCGCGACAAACTCTACACTCTTTAGTTTCATCTATCCAAATGTGAATGCCCTTGACCGCAGAATAGATGAACAACTGTAAAGGATCCCACTCGATATGGAACAATAAAGAATTTCACAGAGAGAATCCACAAATGTATCATAGCGGAAGAACTCTTTGAAGATTAAATTACAGTTTACAAAATATTTGTATGAATAAAATTCTTATAAACTTTTGTTTGATTTGTTTCATCATTTGAACGCTAATCTGTATAATATTGTCTAATAGTTATATGTATAAAATCCTTAAAAACTTTTCTCCCACCCTGTATATATTGCTAAAAGTTACGTTCGCTCCTATTCAGTGCTATCTTTTGCACCACTTTCTTCTTCCTACACGGAAAGTAGCTACTACTTTGTTTACTTTGTTGTAGCAGGTGTCAGGTTAAGGTTAAGGTTTACGTTAGGTTAAGTTAAGGAAGGTTATGTTAATCTAACCTAACCTAACCTAAAACAAACTAAAAAAAAAGAAGTAAAATCCTGAGGTAGCATGAAGTAGTAGTAATTTGATTTCGAATTTTTTAATTAAAATCCTAACGGGAG